>JAXIVJ010007784.1:0-58884 GCA_036785665.1 Chirona hameri
CCATATGCAATGCGACGCATTGATTAAAAAGCATATCCAGTGCATCAGATTTAACAAAATCGCTCCGCTCCGTGGCGCAATTTGTTTATGAGTTCCAGGTCTTGAGCTTTAAAATTATTCCAAGTTGGTATAGCTGATTCCAAATTGATGTCGCTGGTTCAAAAGTTGATATGGCAGTTTGCTAACTCCAGCTCCTAAAAGTTGCTATGACCCATGCCATACCTGTCATACTGTATTTTCCATCCTTGTAACGTGCCTTTTCATCTTTTTTTTTGCCATTTCAACGCTTGGGAAGGAGGCCCTTTCAACGCTCGAGAATCCTTTGCCCTTTGCCCTTTGCCCTTTCGAGGCGCCTGGACGAAATCCTGGCTACGTGCCTGTGTAGGCACGTAGTCAGGATCCTACACAATATAGTTTTTAATTTAGAATGTAGAATATGTAGGTAGTGGGTGTAAAACCAAAAGGATTGGCTCATTTTCTTGGCTTTAGCCTGGTCTTGCTGGTAAGCTGGGCAAATTGATCACTTACAGATGTGATCTCTACGTACCAAGATCATAATCCATGCAAAATAATATGAACTGATGACCTGTAGAAATACAATGACCATGATATCATCCGCCCGACGTGGATGTCTGTCATAGGGCACACAGTGAACAGAGTGCGACCGACGAAGCTTTCAAAGTAAACTCGGTGCCCGTCACGCAAAACAGCTACGGGAGACAGATCTCAGAGGAGATGGATCTCAGAGACGGATATCTCGGAGACGGCTCTCACCATGAGACAAGCTGCCAGCCTGAGGCTACCAGATTGGACAGAGGTTACCACTTACCAGCCAGTTCCGTCACAACTCACAGTGGAGGGTAACGATAGGCACAGCCGACACAGTGTCAGTGGATGGTAACGATAGGCACAGCCGACACAGTGCCAGTGGAGGGTAACGATGGACACAGCCGACACAGTGTCAGTGGAGGGTAACGCCAGGCACAGCCGACACAGTGTCAGTGGAGGGTAACGATAGGCACAGCCGACACAGTGTCAGTGGAGGGTAACGCCAGGCACAGCCGACACAGTGTCAGTGGATGGTAACGATAGGCACAGCCGACACAGTGCCAGTGGAGGGTAACGATGGACACAGCCGACACAGTGTCAGTGGAGGGTAACGCCAGGCACAGCCGACACAGTGTCAGTGGAGGGTAACGATAGGCACAGCCGACACAGTGTCAGTGGAGGGCAACGCCAGGCACAGCCGACACAGTGTCAGTGGAGGGTAACGATAGGCACAGCCGACACAGTGCCAGTGGAGGGTAACGCCAGGCACAGCCGACACAGTGTCATTGGAGGGTAACGATAGGCACAGCCGACACAGTGTCAGTGGAGGGTAACGATGGACACAGCCGACACAGTGTCAGTGGAGGGTAACGATAGGCACAGCCGACACAGTGTCAGTGGAGGGTAACGATAGGCACAGCCGACACAGTGCCATTGGAGGGTAACGATAGGCACAGCCGACAGTGTCAGTGGAGGGTAACGATGGACACAGCCGACACAGTGTCAGTGGAGGGTAACGATAGGCACAGCCGACACAGTGTCAGTGGAGGGTAACGATGGACACAGCCGGCACAGTGCCATTGGAGGGTAACGATAGGCACAGCCGACAGTGTCAGTGGAGGGTAACGATGGACACAGCCGACACAGTGCCATTGGAGGGTAACGATAGGCACAGCCGACACAGTGCCAGTGGAGGGTAACGATGGCCGGGTGCACCACGCTGTCTCGGCCCAGGTGGCCGGGTGCACCACGCTGTCTCCGCCCAGGTGAGCCTGCGGCGGGCGGCCCCGTCAAAAATAGGCCTGCCGCCCGCCGCGGCGCATTAAAGCTAACACACCAGGGAAGCCCCATCTGTCAGCATTGACAGGCGCGCTCGCGCCGCCCCGTGACGATAGACGAGCGAGTCTTGTTAGCTGCGAGCGGCCTGCTCAAATGACGGACATTCTCCGGCCACTCAGCCGCTGGCCTTTTAACCCCGCAAGCCAGCCGTTCAATGAACAAAAATATGCGCCGGCGAAGGCGCGCGAGGCGCGTGCGTGTCCAACTTTTTGAACCCAATAAGTCTCGAGGAAAAATCTTAATTGACAGGTTGTGGTTTTTCAGACAGAAAAGGTGATTATGTCGGCGGTGAAGTTGACAGGTCCGAGTGCTTCTGGCGTGGTTGGAGTCAGACTCCGCTGAAGTGAATTGTTTGGTTTAGTGAATGTCCTTCGACGCTCTGCGCAGTGGGGTGGCTTGGGGACGGTCGCAGATGTATGGCAGAGCAGGCATCCTAAAATAGGTTTGACGTGCACTCTGTCCCCCGTCGCCCTGCTTTCACCAGCTCCAAACTGCCTTATGGCACGTGCTCGTTCATAAAACACCGTTTTTCTCGCCGACCCGAAACACAGTGAGCGAGCTGCTAATTTTGACAGAAATATCTGTTACCAACACCTCGGATGTGGCGGTCATAAATCTAAATCCCAGACAAAATGATAATATGGTGTCTATTTTTGTGCGTCACTTCTGCCGCTCGAGGGGAACGAAGCAGTACAAAAACTCGGCCCCCTCCACCGCCGCGTCTGCCGTCCGTCCGCCGGCGATTGTTCCCCTCCCCACCTCCCCCGCACCCTTACTGAGTGCACGCTGCACAGCCACCGGGGGCCGGGACCTGCTCGTTTGTTGTGGACAAATCCGCACCCCTTTATCGGGTCGTGGCTAGTGTAATCGTGCGCCAGATCGCGGCGACCGAAAAACGCGGCCGACGCTGAAAAACTGGCCTGGTGACGAGGCGAGGCGTCCGTCGGGGCGACAGGTAAATAGAACCCAGCTCCGAGGCCGGCCCAGCCATATTCATGTCACTCTTTGTGCAGGCGGCGCGCACAAAAACGGTGCTCATCCCACCTGGGCGGCCGCGCCGCACCGCCAGTCTGATCCAGCCGGCCGCGAGCAGCCGCCTGCTGCCGCCAGACATACTGCGCCGCCGTTCACCACGCGCCGGGAGACTGCACCTGTCAAAACAGACACGGGCGCTATCACCATGGCGAACGCGACAGGTGCGGCAAAAGTGTGATGGATGATAGGAATACTAGCAGTTAATTTTCAGCGTCATTCAGTTGAAGGCACCCGAGTTTAAAGTGCAAAGTAGAAGGAAATGCAAATAGTGGTTAGATACATTGATGCTAGTGCGCTATTGAAATATTTCATTTCCAGGAAAAGGGTCCTATGCTTAGGTTGAAATGACATTAACAGGTGGCATTGATTTTTGGCCTATATTTTAGACTAAATTAGAGATACTAAATGAGTAATAGCATTCTCAGCGAGCTGCTTTGGAAGGCAAATCATATCAAATTAGATAAAACTAACTGCCAACTACCCTGCGGCCCAGTGCCGACCCAGTCCGACCGGTCACGTGCCCGGTCAGCCCGCCGGGCACGTGACCTGAGAGTCGGGGTGACCAGTCCGGCGGGCGGGTGAGGGCCGGCCAATCAGAGTATTTCAGACAGTGTCTCTTCAAATAATAAGCTAGATACTACGTGATGAAGGATGTGTACTCATTGTGTAGTACATATGTGAACCCACGCCCCGCTGGGGGGGGGGGGCAGAGTCTGCCCCCTCCCAGATTTTCTCAATAACTTGAAAACTATGATTGATATCAACTTGAAACATTCAGTACCGTATGGTGCATCAATTCTACGTTTTCTCTGAATATGTAATTTAAATTGGTTTGATACTTTGGCAGAATTGGCTCAAACCAAATTTCAAAGAAATATCTCTATTTTTGACTGAGTGATGGCTCCCTAAGTGTAAGACATTCATGACGTCATTTTTTTTATTCCTTTTTTTGACTTTTTTGACCAGATACGAATAAATAATTACCTTTTCTGTATTTCTGAGACAAAACTGGTCTAGGAACATGCCTTTTTATTTACATTTATCAATTTCTCATTTTGAGGTTTTCTGACAGAGCAAAATCGCTGTTCTGGACGTGGTCGATCGAGGTCATTCACTTGACCTGGATTGTCACTCGTTGACCTGAAACCTAAAAATTGCATACCGTTAAATTCTAAACATGACAGGCAACATGTTGGTTCTTACCGCGTTGCTCTATGTTGCTTGGTTTGGAAGTTGCCAGGGGGTCTTTTTAGGTCCAACGAAGGGCGAAGGTGAAAAAAGCTCCCATAGGGCGAGGGTTAACTTCGAATTGCAAGCTTGTTTCTCGTTCCTGTAAGTAATTTCTTTGATTTATTTTTGCACGCTTGTACCATGGGCATCGACAGCGGGGGGGGGGGGGGGGTTGAGAGACGTGTCTCCCAAACATTTGAAACATTGAACTTTATGTCAGTGGGCGTTGCATGGAAATTGGAAATAACAACATCAGAATGCTCATGTCCCCCAACTTTTGGAAACTGGCGGCGCCATGAGCTTGTAAGATATCTTTTGAGTCTTGCGACTGGTCCTGTACCGGTCGTATGGCGTGCAGCTGGCAGGGAGTGGAAGTTATGCAGAATTGGCAGTTAATTAATTATCTCATTCGGTGCTGCCTACGTATCTGTGAGTCTATTTATTTTCTTGTATACAGCGTAATATCGAGTATTGTTTTTGCTTCTGTGAATGGAGTCGTATTTTCTTTTAAATTACAATTTAACGTTCAATTTAAACTGACTATCCATGAGATGTACATACATACATAAAGCAAAGGTAAACGCATGTGAATGTTCTGGTAATAATTACCGAGCGGGCGCGAAGCGCCCGTGAGGTTTCTCGTCAACTTACTAGACAAATTTACATTTGACCCGGCCCGACCCGGCCCGACCCGGCCCGACCCGGCCCGACCCGGCCCGAACCGGCCCGACCCGGCCATAAAGACGCTTTTCGGAAGCTAATAACTATGCAACCACTGCTCCGATTAAGATTGAGTTTTCACCATTGGATAGGTCCATCAAATCAATTTTGTTTTTATATGGTGCGTTCTGATAGAGGGGGTACCTCAGCGCGTGACAGTTGGCACACGCGAACGTCGAAATAAACTAAAAACCTTGCAAGAATGATTCTTGATCAAAAATGGCTTTATTATTAAGCATTAATATATACGCTGAAGCATGCAGCGCTCAGGACGTACTCTCTTTTGGCGGATTTGAGAAAGGAGATCATGATCAATTTAATGAAACTCAATTTTTATGTTGGCATGCATTGAGGCCTGGCAATTTTTCTGGAGGACTAAAATGACTGTGTTACTACCACGTGTGCTCCCTTACCGTTTCATATTTCAAACCTGTTTTAGCTTTACCAGAGCGCGTTCGCTCGGCCATCGCCCCAAAAGGCGTTTTACTGGTAGCTACATCGATAATACGAGTAATAACTCTATGTGTTAATTAACCAGCGCCAAACAAACGAATGCCAACTATACTTCGGTGGTCCATTTTGATTATGACATACGTGATTGCTTCGGGCAGTCGCATCTCACGGGAGCGTATCAAATGGAATGCAGAATTGGAAAAGGATGGCGATGATTTTTGGTCTAACAAACAACGAGAAAACAATTCTCTCTTATTCTTTTCAGACACTTAGTTTATTACAGTTTACTTGAAACTAATTTCAGTTGTGATGTAGAAGTTGTTATTCGACGATGAGAGATATGTGCTTAGCTGCATATCACATTTACATGTACACACATACAGGCGGATCGAAGGTGGCAGTGCAAAATCGGCCGAACATTAATGCATTTCCTGATTACTGAGCGGACGCGAAGCGCCCGTGAGGTTTCTCGTCAACTTACTCGATAAATTTACATTTGACCCAGCTCGACGCGTGTATTTTTTTTAGTAAGTTCGATACTGCAGTGCACTATTTTTAACCACCGATAGAGATATTGCATCTGAAGAAAAGCCTTCGCAGTCATAAGCCGCTGTAGCTTAGAGGTAAGATACCTGTCTTTGATGCGGTGGGGACCGGTTTAAATCCCGGCGACGTCGATTTGCTTTTTAGTCACGATCGAATCTTAAGTCGACCCGATCGGACTTAATGGCGTAGGCCTGTTTACTACTCGATCGGACTTAATGGCGGGGTTAGGTTAGGTTAGGTTAGTTTGGGTTTTGGCAATTGCTTGAAATAGCGCACTGCAGTATCGCACTTACAAAAAAAAATACACGGCACGGCCCAACTCGGCCCGAACTGGCCTGACACGGCCGTACAGACGCTTTTCGGAAGCTAATAACTTAGCAACCACTGCTCCGATTGAGATCGGATTTCCCCATTGGATAGGTCCATCAAATCAATTTTGTTTTTGGTATGGTGCGTTCTGATAGGGGTGGTACCACAGCGCGTGACACACGCAACCGTCGAAATGAACAAAAATCATTCTTGATCAAAAATAGCTTTATTGATCTAAGCATGAATTTATGCGATGAAGCATGCAGCACTCAGGACGTACTCCCTTTTGGCGGATTCGAGAAAGGAGATCACGAAGAATTCAATAAAATGTATTTTGTATGAATATATACCCACTTGAATCAGCAACAGATAGGGACCGCTCGGTTACCGCCTATAAAGGCGTTTTATTGGTTTTATAGAAAATATAAACCAGTAAAACGCCCTTTTGGGTGATGGCCGAGCGGGCGCGCTCTGGTAAAGCTAAATTAAGTTGTATTAAATTGTTCATGATCTCCTTTCTCGAATCCGCCAAAAGGGAGTACGTCCTGAGCGCTGCATGCTTCATCGTATAAATTAATGCTTAGATCAATAAAGCCATTTTTGATCAATAATTATTTTGGTTCATTCCGATGTTTGCGTGTTCCACGTGATGTGGTAACACTCCTATCAGAACGCATCATACCAAAAACAAAATTGATGTGATGGTCCTATCCAATGGTGAAAACCCGATCTCAATCGGAGCAGTGGTTGCAAAGTTATTAGCTTCCGAAAAGCGTCTGTACGGCCGTTTCGGGCCGGTTCGGGTCGTGTCGGGCCATGTCGGGCCGGGTCAAATGTAAATTTGTCTTCATAGCAAGTTGACGAGAACCTCACGGGCGCTTCGCGGCTGCTCGGTAACAACGTTTGCTATGGACAGAGTAAACTATGTTATTAATGCCTAAGGAAGCAAAATCCGATGAGTTTGAATATTTTTGCCTTTTTGGGGATAAATATTGCAAGTCATGCAAAGTTATGCACTTGCATAACTTTTGCAATGGACAATGGACATAGCAAATCCATAACTTTGAAATGTATGTAAAGTTATGGATTTCGTTGCAAGTCTTGTCTGCATATTATAAAACAATGATTTCAAAACCAATTCTTCCTTCTGGTCTTCCCACAAATCTCTGTTGTTCAACTTTCAATAAAATCGTCCTTATGGACGAAATAAAAAGAACTCTTGGAGGGCATCAATTTCAAGCAATGCAATGGTGAGATAACCACTTTATCATCCTTTCAAGACATAATCATCAAGTGCTAACACGTGCATGTAATTGGCGATTCCCCTGGCTCTTTCAATACACTGGCATCTGGGGCGAGCCGATCGTTGAGATCCATGCCAGCCGCCAGTCGCCGGCACCGCGTGTCTCCGCGTGTCTCCGCGTGTCTCCGCGTGTCTCCGCGTGTCTCCGCGTTTCTCCGCGTTTCTCCGCGTTTCTCCGCGTGTCTCCTTGTCTCTCCGTGTGTCTCCGTGTCTCCGAGTCGTCACCATTTGACCTGCATCGGTCCGGCATCCGGGGACGAATCAAACGCTCGGCTGTCGGCGCGCGCCGCGTTTTTGTCCTGTCCGAAAGCGGCAGCTCTAATTTACAGCGCGCGCTCTGTGCCGCGGTGGCCGGCCGAGCGGCTATCTTACAGCAGCTCCGCGGCCGGCGGCCGGCCCAGCTAACGAATCAGCGTCCCTGGTCATCGGAAATGCAGGTCCCGCTCGGCCGTTACAGCCGCCCGGCTGTCACACTGCGCTGCTTTATGGCTCATCTTTTACGTCTGCTTTTTGTGTGTGATTATTTATTTTATTCCTGGGCTTCATTATGGCGGGACGTCGAGCGGGTCATTTCGGTGTCTCCAGGCCCGAGTTACAATACTGTCTCCCGCCTGTTTACTGCGCCGGCCACTTCAAGTGGGCGCCGCTCGACGAGGAAGCCGAAAAGGCGCCTTAATGACTTTTCTGCTAATACGGGACGTTAATAAATGACAGGAGCCGATAAAAATTGACAAGGGATGCGGACGGAGCTGGTGATTATATAGTTTAGAGGCCGTAAATCGCGACCCTGTATGAAAATCACGCCCTCCTGGGGGGCGACGCGACCGGGCCGTCGGCAGAAATGATGACTTTTACGTGCCAGGACAGCGTGGGACAGTGACAACTGGGTGAACGGGCCGGCCGGGACCTTGGATGGCGGCCTCCTCTGGCAGCTTTGTTTGCTCTGGACGCTCGGAAATGTTTGTTTCTCACAGAGCCGTCCCATAGTCGGCCCAGAGACGAGGTGGCGCATTCAGATCGCACCCAGGAGGTATTCCCGGGCTGGCAGATTTAGAAAGTGAACAGCGCACCTCGCCGTAACAATAACTTTGATGGTGATGGATGGGAACAAAAGGCGACCCAGTTCTCTTATCAGATCAGATTTATGTACCGCTAAAAAGGTGTGATCTTTCAGGACGAGGGCGAACTCTCACTTTGGCTCTGTATAGGAAGGACAGAAGACATATACCAAGAAATGATTCGACGCGGGCAAACAACAACAAATTACCCCTCATACTGAACATAAGATAGACCCAGGATAAATATACTGATCAGTTGGACAACAGCTCATAGATGAGCATGAGGGTTGAGACAATGTCAGCTGAGCCAGTACTACCAAGATGCGTTTTAAAGAAGTATGCTGAGTCATTTCAACCTTGCTCAATGCTCTGTGCTGCCATATGAGCTGGACTTAGGCGAAAACATATGCCTCTGCTACGAAGTGTCACATGCTTCTACATAAGCAAAGGTAATGGTAGTTCGTACAAAATGGCCGACGGCTCGGAGTCTCTACGCTGCTGTGCGGTGTTATGTTGAAGAAGGAATTCGTGCGTTTTATTTTATTGCTTCTAAAAATCACGTTTGCTTTGGGGCAAGCCTTACGACAGGACAGCGTTGTCCATCCAATTTACTTTATCACTTGACGACAGTATTTAAGTGGCCATTCTAGCATCGCTTTATGGTTTTCTAGCTATTCTGACGAATAGAAAATGATAATTCTGCGGGAGCTCATCTTCGAAACGATTAAATCGAATCGTTACAGCTATATCAAGCTTCAGTCGTAAATCTTGCTTTTTCATATGGTTTTTGCCAAACGCCGATGACATAAATGTCATCAGTTAATGGCATGTCTGCTGTTGGTCGGCAGTAAAGCGGTGTTGGGTATGTGGCGGTGGTTTTACGCAGACTCTGAGCTTGCCAGGGGTGGGAGTGTCCGGTGATTTTACTGCTGACCCCCGCAGTCCGGACGGCCACTGCAAACTGCAGTTTGCAGTGGTTTTGCAGTGGTTTTCCCGCCGCCATGGCGGCGGGAAAACGCAGCTGAGCAGAAATGGTGTCGGCAAGTGAAACACACCAGAAAGAGTCGTACGATGAGAAGTAATGTTTTTTTCATTACTATAATTTTATCAATAGCTTTTAAATTCTGGATCATTGGTATTTGGTAAAGATGATCTGAGTTAAGTGGGCAAAGCTACATGAATATGATAGGTTATTGGGAAATACTATTTGGGAATAGTTAAGTGTAATATAAAAATGGTTAAAATTGAAAACAGCATACGATTTTAGTTGGGTGTAGTTCTGCTTCTTCTTCAATGCTTTCACAAAGGGATGTTCTCTTTGTACCCATACAAAGAGATAAGACACATATAAGGTATTCAATTTGTAAAGGGAACTTAGGCATCGTTAATCATTGCTTTATTTAGCTTGATCAACATTAAACCTTCCCAGCATAACGTGCATCCGTTACGGCTGAAACGTTTCGACTATTTTTTGTGTGTTAAATCTCACGGTGTTGATCCAAGAAGCTCTTGACTGCTGATCAAATTGAATACAATAGATAGAACATTGACAAGAGATAAGTATTAGGCATGATAGTAATATAACATTATAAAACAGTATGGTAACTAGGTAACTTTCTTTCAGATCATATACCGTACGTTACGTCGATCACAACTTAAGTCTTTTATTTAAATAGCAACAATTCTTTTCTACCAAATAACACGCCATCAATTAGCTGAAAGAAAATGAAGACTGCCAATGTGCCATACAGGTATGTAGGTAAAGTATTTACCAATTTTGCAAATATTCCTGAAACATTACAACTGCTGTGCATATATCTCCATGCTCCTTCGGCACCCTTACTTTATTGGATGATGTTGAATTCTCAGTCTCAGTAAAAAACAAAAATGACAGCGTTTTCATCATGAATTAACGAATCATCAATGATGAGCTTGCGGAATTTATCTGATCTGCTCAGTGGCGGATCCAGGGGAGGGGGAGGGGGGGGGAGTCACGGGGGTCATGACCCCCCCCCCTTGGGCCACGGGGCAGCACCGCGCCGTGGGGGCACCACCAGGCCGTGGGGGCACCACCGTGCCGGGGCACCAGGGGCACTTCCAAAATAAAGCAAACAAAAAAATTCGTGACGCTTCGCGGCGCAAATCATTCAATGTTCTTTGAACCAAGGGCACCACCGCGCCGGTGTACCAAGGGCACCACCGTGCCGGTAGGCGGCACTGTGGGGGGAGGGGAGACACCGGGGCACCGGGCTTCCTTGCATCCAGGAGGGAAAACAATGGTCTGGTGCCGCCCTGAAATCGCAAGCAATGGTCGCTGGAAATAACAAACATTGCGAAATGATGCTAAATTAAAATTGATAAATTATGCCAAAAAATGTCCCTTCATGCCTCCCGTCCCTTGGGCTATGAAAGGGCACCAACGTGCCTTTATACCAGAGGCAACAACGTATCGGACTCGAGGGGCCCAGAGAGCCCCTTGGGCTCCGCCTTTTACATATAGATTATAGAACCTTTTCATCTTTTTTTTAGGGCCTAGTTATCCAGACAAAAACAAAAATAAAGCGAAAAATTCCGCGCCGCTACGCGGCGCAACTCAATCAGTGTTCTTTTCCAGTACAAAAGGGCCTAATATAGACTGTACACACTGGCGGCCGCAGGAGGGGGGAGGGGGGGGGGGGATATGGGGGTCATGGCCCACCTTTGGCCTTAAATGGGGGGGGGGGGCAACATGTCTTTTGACCCCGCCTTTTGCTCCAAAAATATTTCCTCGTTTTGACCCTGCATGCTGGTTCCAATAGCACAAATTAGTTCTCCAACCCGCTCAAAAGCTCAAAAGCAATACTAGTTTCTCGCATGCATACGATTTACTGCTTGTAAAAAACGGCTTCCACCCCGGCCTCCTGGTCACGAACCTCGGCTTCCCTCTTGGTCAATTCTTAATCAGCTGTCTGGGGCCACCCTTGACTGTACAAATTATATATTTTAGCACCATCCGCGGCACTTTAAATGATAGAAAGGGCACGACTGATATCGCAAATACCTATAGCAAACGTGGTCAATTAAAAAACTGAAATAGGGGCACCCTCAAAATATAGTGGACCAAAACCGTTGAGTTTTCAGATTTGGGTATAGGGAAGGGGCACCACTGCAATTGATGACCCCCCCTTGCAGATTTTCTGGATCCGCCCCTGGATCTGCTGATGATGCAGTTTAAATAAAAAGGTGAAGCAACGAGAAGCTTCCTTGAGGATTGCTAAAACTTAGTAAAAACATAGGTATATTGTAATACTATACTAACAGCACCAATGGAGCTGTTGGCGGACGTGAAGTCATACACCATCGTCTCGGAGTTGAGCGGGCTGCGGCTGGTTCGTTCGAACAGACAGACCGACGAGGTGTCGCAGTGACCAAAACTTTGTACCGACGCTTGACAGCCCATTATAGAATATCAATACCACCATGTCGTGGTAGCAGCCAATAGCGCCGACGAAAACGCGACAGGAAATAAATTCAACGTTGACACAAACGACACAACAGCAAAATTCGCTCGGTATCACGAGTTAAGGCGGCCGCACACTGCGCCATTCGGCGCGCGATATCACTGGGAAATTCTGCGATTCCGCCGTGTTAAGCCGCGGAAAAAGCTCGTCCGGACCATTTTTTTTCCGCGGCGGAAAGAATCTGATCCGGACGTGCCTTTTCCGCGGCTGAACACCGCGGAATCGTGGAATTTCGCAGTGATATCGCGCGCCGAATGGCGCAGTGTGCGGCCGCCTTTAGCCCGTGCAAGGCGGGGTGACCGCGCGCGGCAGAATACCATTTTGTGACTCGTTGTACCGCTTTGCATGCAGTGTATATCAACGGAATGCCCTAAATCGATGCATACGAGGCAAACACACCTCCACATACACATCTATGGCGATAACCAACCACCAGTGTCTATGTTAACCCTGCCGTGTCTCTGCACGCAGCTACACGTCTACGTTTCCCTGACCTGGAATCAAGATGTACCAAATCTCGGCCACCTTAAGAAAACCACCCCCGATCGAACAGCTCAGGTTTGTTTCCCAAAGGAAACACAATTCTAAAGAATAGTGTTATCCTTGTGAAACCAACCTTCGGTTATTGCCTGACCAGTCGGCCTGCTGTGCCTCGTCACATCCGCCACCACCCGGCAATTTACATCAATTTTCTATTAGATTATGCACCCATCTGCCCGAGGGGGCAAATGCTCTTCCAATACGATGGCTGCGCCGTACGGCCGGAGGCCACCTTCATCCGTTCGGCGGTGTACGGCGCGGCTGCGGCGCAGGACGGCGCGGATGTGGCGTGCAGCGGCGCAGGGCTCACGTGCCGTCTATCATGTTAGCTGTGCCGGCGGCGGCTGCGACGCTGGCGGCGCAGCGGCGGCGGGCGGCGCGGCCAATATTGCGAATACCAATAACCAGCGAGCGAGCCAATCAGCCGAGATGCGATTAGGCTGACCCTTTATGTAATTGGTTAATTGACGGTGGCCAGGCGGCCGCGAGCGTTATCGTCCGCTGGTGTCCTGCGCAGATGACGTGCAGGACACGGTCTGTACCGGGCATACGGGTCTGTAGCTGGACAGACGGGTCTGTAGCTGGACAGACAGACCTGTAGCTGGACAGACGGGTCTGTAGCTGGCCAGACAGGTCTGTAGCTGGACAGACGGGTCTGTAGCTGGACAGACGGGTCTGTAGCTGGACAGACAGACCTGTAGCTGGACAGACGGGTCTGTAGCTGGACAGACGGGTCTGTAGCTGGACAGACAGACCTGTAGCTGGACAGACGGGTTTGTAGCTGGACAGACGGGCCTGTAGCTGGACAGACAGACCTGTAGCTGGACAGACGGGTCTGTAGCTGGAAAGACGGGTCTGTACCGGGCATACGGGTCTGTAGCTGGACAGACGGGTCTGTAGCTGGAAAGACGGGTCTGTAGCTGGACAGACAGACCTGTAGCTGGACAGACAGGTCTGTAGCTGGATAGACGGGTCTGTAGCTGGACAGACGGGTCTGTAGCTGGATAGACGGATCTGTAGCTGGACAGACGGGTCTGTAGCTGGACAGACGGGTCTGTAGCTGGATAGACGGGTCTGTAGCTGGACAGACGGGTATGTAGCTGGACAGACGGGTCTGTAGCTGGACAGACGGGTCTGTAGCTGGACAGACGGATATGTAGCTGGACAGACGGGTCTGTAGCTGGACAGACGGGTCTGTAGCTGGACAGACGGATATGTAGCTGGACAGACGGGTTTGTAGCTGGACGGACGGGTCTGTAGCTGGAAAGACGGGTCTGTAGCTGGACAGACGGGTCTGTAGCTGGACAGACGGGTCTGTAGCTGGACAGACAGACATGTAGCTGGACAGACGGGTCTGTAGCTGGATAGACGGGTCTGTAGCTGGACATACGGGTCTGTAGCTGGACAGACGGGTCTGTAGCTGGACAGACGGGTCTGTAGCTGGACAGACGGGTCTGTACCTGGACAGACGGGTCTGTAGCTGGATAGACGGGTCTGTAGCTGGACAGACGGGTCTGTAGCTGGACAGACGGGTCTGTAGCTGGATAGACGGGTCTGTAGCTGGATAGACGGGTCTGTAGCTGGACAGACGGGTCTGTAGCTGGACAGACGGGTCTGTAGCTGGACAGACGGGTCTGTAGCTGGACAGACGGATATGTAGCTGGACAGACGGGTCTGTAGCTGGACAGACGGGTCTGTAGCTGGACAGACGGATATGTAGCTGGACAGACGGGTCTGTAGCTGGACAGACGGGTCTATAGCTGGAAAGACGGGTCTGTAGCTGGACAGACAGACCTGTAGCTGGACAGACGGGTCTGTAGCTAGATAGACGGGTCTGTAGCTGGACAGACGGGTCTGTAGCTGGACAGACGGGTCTGTAGCTGGACAGACGGGTCTATAGCTGGACAGACAGACCTGTAGCTGGACAGACGGGTCTGTAGATGGACATACGGGTCTGTAGATGGACAGACGGGTCTGTAGCTGGACGGACGGGTCTGTAGCCGGACAGACGGGTCTGTAGCTGGACAGACGGGCCTGTAGCTGGACAGACAGACCTGTAGCTGGACAGACGGGTCTGTAGCTGGACAGACGGGTCTGTAGCTGGACAGACGGGTCTGTAGCTGGACAGACGGGTCTGTAGCTGGACAGACGGGTCTGTAGCTGGACAGACTGGTCTGTAGCTAGATAGACGGGTCTGTAGCTGGACAGACGGATATGTAGCTGGATAGACAGACCTGCAGCTGGACAGACGGGTCTGTAGCTGGTCAGACGGGTCTGTAGCTGGACAGACGGGTCTGTAGCTGGACAGACGGGTCTGTAGCTGGACAGACGGGTCTGTAGCTAGATAGACGGGTCTGTAGCTGGACAGACAGATATGTAGCTGGCCAGACAGACCTGTAGCTGGACAGACGGGTCTGTAGCTGGACAAACGGGTTTGTAGCTGGACAGACGGGTCTGTAGCTAGATAGACGGGTCTATAGCTGGACATACGGATATGTAGCTGGACAGACGGGTCTGTAGCTGGACAGACATGTCTGTAGCTGGACAGACAGACCTGTAGCTGGACAGACGGGTCTGCAGCTGGACAGACGGGTCTGTAGCTGGACAGACGGGTATGTAGCTGGACAGACGGGTATGTAGCTGGACAGACGGGTCTATAGCTGGACAGACAGACCTGTAGCTGGACAGACGGGTCTGTAGCTGGACAGACAGACCTGTAGCTGGACAGACGGGTCTGTAGCTGGACAGACATACATGTAGCTGGACAGAAAGGTCTGTAGCTGGACAGACGGGTCTGTAGCTGGGCAGACGGGTCTGTAGCTGGACAGACAGACCTGTAGCTGGACAGACTGGTCTGCAGCTGGACAGACGGGTCTGTAGCTGGACAGACGGGTCTGTAGCTGGACAGCCGGGTCTGTAGCTGGACAGACGGGTCTGTAGCTGGACAGACGGGTCTGTAGCTGGACAGACGGGTCTGTAGCTGGATAGACAGACATGTAGCTGGACAGACAGACCTGTAGCTGGACAGACGGGTCTGTAGCTGGACAGACGGGTCTGCAGCTGGACAGACGGGTCTGTAGCTGGACAGACGGGTCTGTAGCTGGACAGACGGGTCTGTAGCTGGACAGACGGGTCTGTAGTTGGACAGACAGACATGTAGCTGGACATACTGGTCTGTAGCTGGACAGACGGGTCTGTAGCTGGACAGACAGGTCTGTATCTGCACAGACGGGTCTCGTAGCTGGACAGACGGGTCTGCAGCTGGACAGACGGGTCTGTAGCTGGACAGACGGGTCTGTAGCTGGACAGACAGACATGTAGCTGGACAGACAGACCTGTAGCTGGACAGACGGGTTTGTAGCTGGACAGACGGGCCTGTAGCTGGACAGACAGACCTGTAGCTGGACAGACGGGTCTGTAGCTGGACAGACGGGTCTGTAGCTGGACAGACGGGTCTGTAGCTGGACAGACGGGTCTGTAGCTGGACAGACGGGTCTGTAGCTGGACAGACGGATCTGTAGCTGGACAGACGGGTCTGTAGCTAGATAGACGGGTCTGTAGCTGGACAGACGGATATGTAGCTGGACAGACAGACCTGTAGCTGGACAGACGGGTCTGTAGCTGGACAGACGGGTCTGTAGCTGGACAGACGGGTCTGTAGCTGGACAGACGGGTCTGTAGCTAGATAGACGGGTCTGTAGCTGGACAGACGGATATGTAGCTGGCCAGACAGACCTGTAGCTGGACAGACGGGTCTGTAGCTGGACAAACGGGTTTGTAGCCGGACAGACGGGTCTGTAGCTAGATAGACGGGTATGTAGCTGGACATACGGATATGTAGCTGGACAGACGGGTCTGTAGCTGGACAGACATGTCTGTAGCTGGACAGACAGACCTGTAGCTGGACAGACGGGTCTGCAGCTGGACAGACGGGTCTGTAGCTGGACAGACGGGTCTGTAGCTGGACAGACGGGTATGTAGCTGGACAGACGGGTCTATAGCTGGACAGACAGACCTGTAGCTGGACAGACGGGTCTGTAGCCGGACAGACAGACCTGTAGCTGGACAGACGGGTCTGTAGCTGGACAGACATACATGTAGCTGGACAGAAAGGTCTGTAGCTGGACAGACGGGTCTGTAGCTGGGCAGACGGGTCTGTAGCTGGACAGACAGACCTGTAGCTGGACAGACTGGTCTGCAGCTGGGCAGACGGGTCTGTAGCTGGACAGACGGGTCTGTAGCTGGACAGACGGGTCTGTAGCTGGACAGACGGGTCTGTAGCTGGACAGACAGGTCTGTAGCTGGACAGACAGACATGTAGCTGGACAGACAGACCTGTAGCTGGACAGACGGGTCTGTAGCTGGACAGACGGGTCTGCAGCTGGACAGACTGGTCTGTAGCTGGACAGACGGGTCTGTAGCTGGACAGACGGGTCTGTAGCTGGACAGACGGGTCTGTAACTGGACAGACAGACATGTAGCTGGACAGACAGACCTGTAGCTGGACAGACGGGTCTGTAGCTGGACAGACGGGTCTGTAGCTGGACAGACAGACATGTAGCTGGACAGACGGGTCTGTAGCTGGACAGACGGGTCTGTAGCTGGACAGACGGGTCTGTAGCTGGACAGACGGGTCTGTAGCTGGACAGACGGGTCTGTAGCTGGACAGACGGGTCTGTAGCTGGACAGACGGGTCTGTAGCTGGACAGACAGACCTGTAGCTGGACAGACGGGTCTGTAGCTGGACAGACGGGTCTGCAGCTGGACAGACTGGTCTGTAGCTGGACAGACGGGTCTGTAGCTGGACAGACGGGTCTGTAGCTGGACAGACGGGTCTGTAGCTGGACAGACAGACATGTAGCTGGACAGACAGACCTGTAGCTGGACAGACGGGTCTGTAGCTGGACAGACGGGTCTGTAGCTGGACAGACAGACATGTAGCTGGACAGACGGGTCTGTAGCTGGACAGACGGGTCTGTAGCTGGGCAGACGGGTCTGTAGCTGGACAGACAGGTCTGTAGCTGGACAGACAGACCTGCAGCTGGACAGACGGGTCTGTAGCTGGACAGACGGGTCTGTAGCTGGACAGACAGACCTGTAGCTGGACAGACAGACCTGTAGCTGGACAGACGGGTCTGTAGCTGGACAGACGGGTCTGTAGCTGGACAGACAGGTCTGTATCTGCACAGACGGGTCTCGTAGCTGGACAGACGGGTCTGTAGCTGGACAGACATACATGTAGCTGGACAGACGGGTCTGTAGCTGGGCAGACGGGTCTGTAGCTGGGCAGACGGGTCTGTAGCTGGACAGACGGGTCTGTAGTTGGACAGACGGGTCTGTAGCTGGACAGACGGATATGTAGCTGGACAGACAGACCTGTAGCTGGACAGACGGGTATGTAGCTGGACAGACAGACCTGTAGCTGGACAGACGGGTCTGTAGCTGGACAGACGGATATGTAGCTGGACAGACAGACCTGCAGCTGGACAGACGGGTCTGTAGCTGGACAGACGGGTCTGTAGCTGGACAGACGGGTCTGTAGCTGGACAGACGGGTCTGTAGCTGGACAGACGGGTCTGTAGCTGGACATACGGGTCTGTAGTTGGACAGACAGACCTGTAGCTGGATAGACGGGTCTGTAGCTGGACAGACAGACCTGTAGCTGGACAGACGGGTCTGTAGCTGGACAGACGGATATGTAGCTGGACAGACAGACCTGTAGCTGGACAGTTGAGTTCACACAGTATTTTATTAACAGAAAATACAATCAAAATGAAATTATAGTAGCGGATTGACGCAAAAGCAATGGCTTAAATTAAAGCGCCTCTCCTAAGGAGTATAACTAAAATAATAAACTGACATAAGTCCACATAAACAACCTAACAGAAATGACATACACTAGAAATAAGAGAATAACTAAAGCAGGGGATCAGACAGCGCCAACCCCGCCAACGACCCTCCGAGCAACCGTTTGGTACACTTAATGTGTCCCAGGCATCGGGCAGCCGAGGTCAGGTCCACAAGCCGAATGGGTAATGTGTGCATGTTGGGGTGTGGAGATGAATCGACGGGTGCGTAGAATGAATCTTTGTAAGTGGTGGGCAATGAACGTTCCTTGGTTTTTGTTGAGATTTTTGCCGAAAAGGAGGTTGTCAAGTTTTCTTTGAGCAGAGAGGTTATCGAAGTTGGGTATGATAGATTTTATCGCAGTGAATAATTGTGATCGATTAGTGTCATGTAGGGGGCACCAGAGTATGTAGTGTATTGTATCTTCGTGACTGTGGCCGCAGATGCATGATGGACTTGGTGTGCTGTTGTGTTCGATTCAGAAGAAGTGTGCATTCAGTGTCGTTAATCCGACGCGAAGTCTTGTGTGGTGTGTATTTCCTGTTTTTGTGCCGTGTGAGTGTAAAGGTGGTGGTTCTGGTGCCCCAAATCTCATCCTCGTCGACAATGTTATCCCTTCTCCATGCCGCTCTGCAGTCTGCACCTCTCCGGTCCCTCCGGTCTCCGCCGACACACCCGTCCTGGTCTGGGGTATATTCAACACTCGGCCGCCACACCGGCACACCACACATGGTCACGGCTACCGCCAGAGGGCTCTGCGGGTCAGCCAGGTCACAGCGGTCCAGATTGATACAAGTTACACGTATCAGCCAGCTCCGGCTCGATACGCCAGATACATAGACGGGTCTGTAGCTGGACAGACGGGTCTGTAGCTGGACAGACGGATATGTAGCTGGACAGACGGGTCTGTAGCTGGACAGACGGGTCTGTAGATGGACAGACGGGTTTGTAGCTGGACAGACGGGTCTGTAGCTGGACAGACGGGTCTGTAGCTGGACAGACAGACCTGTAGCTGGACAGACGGGTCTGTAGCTGGACAGACAGACCTGCAGCTGGACAGACGGGTCTGTAGCTGGACAGACGGGTCTGTAGCTGGACAGACGGGTCTGTAGCTGGACAGACGGGTCTGTAGCTGGAAAGACGGGTCTGTAGCTGGGCAGACAGACCTGTAGCTGGACAGACGGGTCTGTAGCTGGACAGACGGGTCTGTAGCTGGACAGACAGACCTGTAGCTGGACAGACGGGTCTGTAGCTGGACAGACGGGTCTGTAGCTGGACAGACGGGTCTGTAGCTGGAAAGACGGGTCTGTAGCTGGACAGACGGGTCTGTAGCTGGACAGACGGATATGTAGCTGGACAGACGGGTCTGTAGCTGGACAGACGGGTCTGTAGCTGGACAGACGGACCTGTAGCTGGACAGACGGGTCTGTAGCTGGACAGACGGGTCTGTAGCTGGACAGACGGATATGTAGCTGGACAGACGGGTCTGTAGCTGGACAGACGGGTCTGTAGCTGGAAAGACGGGTCTGTAGCTGGACAGACAGACCTGTAGCTGGACAGACGGGTCTGTATCTGGACAGACGGGTCTGTAGCTGGACAGACGGGTCTGTAGCTGGACATACGGATATGTAGCTGGACAGACGGATATGTAGCTGGACAGACAGACCTGTAGCTGGACAGACAGGTCTGTAGCTGGACAGACGGGTCTGTAGCTGGACAGACGGGTCTGTAGCTGGACAGACGGGTCTGTAGCTGGACAGACGGGTCTGTAGCTGGACAGACGGGTCTGTAGCTGGACAGACGGGTCTGTAGCTGGACAGACGGTCTGTAGCTGGACAGACGGGTCTGTAGCTGGACAGACGGGTCTGTAGCTGGACAGACGGGTCTGTAGCTGGACAGACGGGTCTGTAGCTGGACAGACAAACATGTAGCTGGACAGACGGGTCTGTAGCTGGACAGACAGACCTGTAGCTGGACAGACGGGTCTGCAGCTGGACAGACGGGTCTGTAGCTGGACAGACAGACCTGTAGCTGGACAGACGGGTCTGTAGCTGGACAGACGGGTCTGTAGCTGGACAGACGGGTCTGTAGCTGGACAGACGGGTCTGTAGCTGGACAGACGGGCCTGTAGCTGGACAGACGGGTCTGTAGCTGGACAGACGGGTCTGTAGCTGGACAGACGGGTCTGTAGCTGGACAGACAGACCTGTAGCTGGACAGACGGGTCTGTAGCTGGACAGACGGGTCTGTAGCTGGACAGACGGGTCTGTAGCTGGGCAGACGGGTCTGTAGCTGGACAGACGGGTCTGTAGCTGGAAAGACGGGTCTGTAGCTGGACAGACAGACCTGTAGCTGGACAGACGGGTCTGTAGCTAGATAGACGGGTATGTAGCTGGACAGACGGGTCTGTAGCTGGACAGACGGGTCTGTAGCTGGACAGACGGGTCTGTAGTTGGACAGACGGGTCTGTAGCTGGACTGACGGATATGTAGCTGGACAGACAGACCTGTAGCTGGACAGACGGGTATGTAGCTGGACAGACAGACCTGTAGCTGGACAGACGGGTCTGTAGCTGGACAGACGGATATGTAGCTGGACAGACAGACCTGCAGCTGGACAGACGGGTCTGTAGCTGGACAGACGGGTCTGTAGCTGGACAGACGGGTCTGTAGCTGGACAGACGGGTCTGTAGCTGGACAGACGGATATGTAGCTGGACAGACAGACCTGTAGCTGGACAGTTCAGTTCACACAGTATTTTATTAACAGAAAATACAATCAAAATGAAATTACAGTAGCGGATTGGCGCAAAAGCAATGGCTTAAATTAAAGCGCCTCTTCTAAGGAGTATAACTAAAATAATAAACTGACATAAGTCCACATAAACAACCTAACAGAAATGACATACACTAGAAATAAGAGAATAACTAAGGCAGGGGATCAGACAGCGCCAACCCCGCCAACGACCCTCCGAGCAACCGTTTGGTACACTTAATGTGTCCCAGGCACCGGGAAGCCGAGGTCAGGTCCACAAGCCGAATGGGTAATGTGTGCATGTTGGGGTGTGGAGATGAATCGACGGGTGCGTAGAATGAATCTTTGTAAGTGGTGGGCAATGAACGTTCCTTGGTTTTTGTTGAGATTTTTGCCGAAAAGGAGGTTGTCAAGTTTTCTTTGAGCAGAGAGGTTATCGAAGTTGGGTATGATAGATTTTATCGCAGTGAATAATTGTGATCGATTAGTGTCATGTAGGGGGCACCAGAGTATGTAGTGTATTGTATCTTCGTGACTGTGGCCGCAGATGCATGATGGACTTGGTGTGCTGTTGTGTTCGATTCAGAAGAAGTGTGCATTCAGT
The DNA here is from genome assembly GCA_036785665.1 of Chirona hameri. Classification (NCBI taxonomy): domain Eukaryota; kingdom Metazoa; phylum Arthropoda; class Thecostraca; order Balanomorpha; family Balanidae; genus Chirona; species Chirona hameri. The sequence continues at coordinate 21,785 of JAXIVJ010007784.1, forward strand.
GTCGTTAATCCGACGCGAAGTCTTGTGTGGTGTGTATTTCCTGTTTTTGTGCCGTGTGAGTGTAAAGGTGGTGGTTCTGGTGCCCCAAATCTCATCCTCGTCGACAATGTTATCCCTTCTCCATGCCGCTCTGCAGTCTGCACCTCTCCGGTCCCTCCGGTCTCCGCCGACATTCCCGTCCTGGTCTGGGGTATATTCAACACTCGGCCGCCACACCGGCACACCACACATGGTCACGGCTACCGCCAGAGGGCTCTGCGGGTCAGCCAGGTCACAGCGGTCCAGATTCATACAAGTTACACGTATCAGCCAGCTCCGGCTCGATACGCCAGATAGACGGATCTGTAGCTGGACAGACGGGTCTGTAGCTGGACAGACGGATATGTAGCTGGACAAACTGGTCTGTAGCTGGACAGACGGGTCTGTAGCTGGGCAGACAGACCTGTAGCTGGACAGACGGGTCTGTAGCTGGACAGACGGGTCTGTAGCTGGGCAGACAGACCTGTAGCTGGACAGACGGGTCTGTAGCTGGAAAGACGGGTCTGTAGCTGGACAGACAGACCTGTAGCTGGACAGACGGGTCTGTAGCTAGATAGACGGGTCTGTAGCTGGACAGACGGGTCTGTAGCTGGACAGACGGGTCTGTAGCTGGACAGACGGGTCTATAGCTGGACAGACAGACCTGTAGCTGGACAGACGGGTCTGCAGCTGGACAGATGGGTCTGTAGATGGACATACGGGTCTGTATATGGACAGACGGGTCTGTAGCTGGACAGACGGGTCTGTAGCCGGACAGACGGGCCTGTAGCTGGACAGACAGACCTGTAGCTGGACAGACGGGTCTGTAGCTGGACAGACGGGTCTGTAGCTGGACAGACGGGTCTGTAGCTGGACAGACGGGTCTGTAGCTGGGCAGACGGGTCTGTAGCTGGACAGACGGGTCTGTAGCTGGATAGACGGGTCTGTAGCTGGACAGACAGACCTGTAGCTGGACAGACGGGTCTGTAGCTGGACAGACGGGTCTGTAGCTGGACAGACGGGTCTGTAGCTAGATAGACGGGTCTGTAGCTGGACATACGGATATGTAGCTGGACAGACGGGTCTGTAGCTGGACAGACATGTCTGTAGCTGGACAGACAGACCTGTAGCTGGACAGACGGGTCTGCAGCTGGACAGACGGGTCTGTAGCTGGACAGACGGGTCTGTAGCTGGACAGACGGGTCTGTAGCTGGACAGACGGGTCTATAGCTGGACAGACAGACCTGTAGCTGGACAGACGGGTCTGTAGCTGGACAGACAGACCTGTAGCTGGACAGACGGGTCTGTAGCTGGACAGACATACATGTAGCTGGACAGAAAGGTCTGTAGCTGGACAGACGGGTCTGTAGCTGGGCAGACGGGTCTGTAGCTGGACAGACAGACCTGTAGCTGGATAGACGGGTCTGTAGCTGGACAGACAGACCTGTAGCTGGACAGACGGGTCTGTAGCTGGACAGACGGGTATGCAGCTGGACAGACGGATCTGTAGCTGGACAGACGGGTCTGTAGCTGGACAGACAGACATGTAGCTGGACAGACAGACCTGTAGCTGGACAGACAGACCTGTAGCTGGACAGACGGGTCTGTAGCTGGACAGACAGACATGTAGCTGGACAGACGGGTCTGTAGCTGGACAGACGGGTCTGTAGCTGGACAGACAGGTCTGTATCTACACAGACGGGTCTCGTAGCTGGACAGACGGGTCTGTAGCTGGACAGACAGACCTGTAGCTGGACAGACGGGTATGTAGCTGGACAGACAGACCTGTAGCTGGACAGACGGGTCTGTAGCTGGACAGACGGATATGTAGCTGGACAGACAGACCTGCAGCTGGACCGACGGGTCTGTAGCTGGACAGACGGGTCTGTAGCTGGACAGACGGGTCTGTAGCTGGACAGACGGGTCTGTAGCTGGACATACGGGTCTGTAGCTGGACAGACAGACCTGTAGCTGGATAGACGGGTCTGTAGCTGGACAGACGGATATGTAGCTGGACAGACAGACCTGTAGCTGGACAGACGGATATGTAGCTGGACAGACAGACCTGTAGCTGGACAGACGGGTCTGTAGCTGGACAGACAGACCTGTAGCTGGATAGACGGGTCTGTAGCTGGACAGACGGGTCTGTAGCTGGACAGACTGGTCTGTAGCTGGACAGACAGACCTGTAGCTGGACAGACAGACCTGTAGCTGGACAGACGGGTCTGTAGATGGACAGACGGGTCTGTAGCCGGACAGACGGGTCTGTAGCTGGACAGACGGATATGTAGCTGGACAGACGGGTCTGTAGCTGGATAGACAGACCTGTAGCTGGACAGACGGGTCTGTAGCTGGCCAGACAGACCTGTAGCTGGACAGACGGGTCTATAGCTGGACAGACAGACCTGTAGCTGGACAGACGGGTCTGTAGTTGGACAGACGGGTCTGTAGCTGGACTGACGGATATGTAGCTGGACAGACAGACCTGTAGCTGGACAGACGGATATGTAGCTGGACAGACAGACCTGTAGCTGGACAGACGGATATGTAGCTGGACAGACAGACCTGTAGCTGGACAGACGGGTCTGTAGCTGGACAGACAGACCTGTAGCTGGATAGACGGGTCTGTAGCTGGACAGACGGGTCTGTAGCTGGACAGACTGGTCTGTAGCTGGACAGACAGACCTGTAGCTGGACAGACAGACCTGTAGCTGGACAGACGGGTCTGTAGATGGACAGACGGGTCTGTAGCCGGACAGACGGGTCTGTAGCTGGACAGACGGATATGTAGCTGGACAGACGGGTCTGTAGCTGGATAGACAGACCTGTAGCTGGACAGACGGGTCTGTAGCTGGCCAGACAGACCTGTAGCTGGACAGACGGGTCTATAGCTGGACAGACAGACCTGTAGCTGGACAGACGGGTCTGTAGTTGGACAGACGGGTCTGTAGCTGGACTGACGGATATGTAGCTGGACAGACAGACCTGTAGCTGGACAGACGGGTCTGTAGCTGGACAGACAGACCTGTAGCTGGATAGACGGGTCTGTAGCTGGATAGACGGGTCTGTAGCTGGATAGACGGGTCTGTAGCTGGATAGACGGGTCTGTAGCTGGAAAGACGGGTCTGTAGCTGGACAGACGGGTCTGTAGCTGGGCAGACATGTCTGTAGCTGGACAGACGGGTCTGTAGCTGGACAGACGGGTCTGTAGCTGGACAGACATGTCTGTAGCTGGACAGACGGGTCTGTAGCTGGACAGACAGGTCTGTAGCTGGACAGACGGGTCTGTAGCTGGACAGACGGGTCTGTAGCTGGACAGACGGGTCTGTACCGGGCAGACGGGTCTGTAGCTGGACAGACTGGTCTGTAGCTGGACAGACAGACCTGTAGCTGGACAGACAGACCTGTAGCTGGACAGACGGGTTTGTAGCTGGACAGACGGGTCTGTAGTTGGACATACGGGAATGTAGCTGGACAGACAGGTCTGTAGCTGGACAGACGGGAATGTAGCTGGACAGACGGGTTTGTAGCTGGACAGACTAGCAATATTTAAATGTCTATGGCTAGCAAGGAGCAATTCTTAGGTATACGGAAGTGTATTTGGTTGTTGTAGGAACTGTAAGGAATCCCGCGAAATTTGTTCCTGATCGCAGTCTAAAAAACATTATGAATGAGTAACCATCCTTCAAAGAATAGTGCTAACAATAACTTACCATTTTTTCTTCTTCATAGACTGAAAAGCAGATAACCAACATTCCCATTGTTTAAAAAAAACTTAAAGTCCGTGCTTTTACAAGTGAAATTGTCACTGTTGACTAGTTTGTATCATACTAGCGGACAATATACATATCAAAAGGTATTGTGCCTCCCCAGTTTGGATCCTGGATTCGTCTATGATGAAGTACAACATGCAAAAAGGAACTATCCATGATCAGTAACTTATTTATATTGCTTGGTAGCAACTAGCCTGCGGTAAATATTTCACCTATTTGGCCTCCCTTTTTCATCAACCTGGCACCGGCTATGGCGACAAATATGTTTTATAACTGTTTTGTATGTCACAATAAGCACCATTTCATTTATAAAAAACATAAAAAACTGTTTAATTGCATTTTCTTCACCCCCATATTGAGTGACCTGCAAACGCCTATGATTTTTCGAATTTTCCAAAGTCACCGCCATATGTCAATCTCCAATTCAATCTCTATCGATCCCCATTAGTTGCGCTACAATCGGTTGATAAACATGACAGGTGTGTTCACTGGCGGATCCAGCCTCTCTCCTTTGGGGTCATCTTTTTGTGGCAAAAGGTAACCTCATATTTTTTCCTCCGCAAATTTGGACCGGTCACCTTATTTTGGTATTCGAGCTATAGAAATTCACTTTTCAAATTCACAAACATTGATTTTGTGGATTTTTTCTTCTTCCGAAAACAAAATCATATATTTTTTTTTTGGGGGGGGGGGGTCATTTTGTTTTATCTGAGATAGCCATTTTGAAGAGAATGTCATTTCCTTTCTTTTGGCGTTTTTGTTTGTAATGTGCTTTAAAACTCTATTTTCTACGATTGTTCAAGGATTATTGGTTTTCTCACCAAAAAATGGCATGGCATGATGTCATTGAAACGTCATTATCTCCCAAAATACTACATTAATTTAATTGGAATTTGGTGAAAAGACGTATAATTGATGTAGCATAAGGTACTGCTAAGTTGACGTTCATATCTTTCATAGTTTTCAAGTTATTGAGAACATTGGGAAGGGGTGCAGATTTTGCCCCCCGCCCCCCCAGCGGGGCGCGGGTTAAGTGTCACCGGGGTTGCTTGAATTGCATCAGGTGCGCTGTTTTGTCTATCATTGAAAGAAAGGGATACATGCAAACTTCAAATTCAGTCACCCGAGCAAAAAAAAAATCCGTTTTCGTTAAGTTTTCTTCTAAGATCATTGTTTTTCACGTTCAGTGCAGGGAACGCGCGAGGGGGATACTTGTATTGAATGCACCTCCCAGATTCCTGGGGGGATTTTCCCCTGGTGCCCCCGCTGTATCCGCCAGTGGCAGCAATTACCGTCAAGGAGAGCCTCTGCCAGACATTTTCCAGACAATTCATTTTCCCATTTTCCAAATTTGTATAAGCAATTGCGAAAGTTGTGTCATGCCGCGAAGCGACGCGAAATTTTCCGTTTTTTGACTGTGGATAGCTGGATTTGGGCTGCTGCAAAGGCAATTTCTACGATTTTACGATAAATCGGGAACGCGCGGGGGGGGGGGGGGATACTTGTATTGAATGCCCCCCAGATTCCTGTGTGTGTGTGGGGGGGGGGGGATTTGCCCCTGATGCTCCCCTGGATCCGCCAGTGGCTGTGTTGGATCACAATTACCTCTAAGATTTGTAGTTGTTGCCCCCCTTTTGCCCTCTATTAACATTTGTTTTTAATGTAGATCGTGTTGAGGGGAATCAAACGCCGTTTTTTTTTAATCGGATGGGTGGATCTCAAGATCTCTGGGAGGGGAGGGGGGGGGGGGGGGGGGTAGGCGGAATCCGCCCCCTATTACAAATAGGGGTAGCCAGGAGCCTGTTACAAATAGAGGTAAGAAGACTTTTCAGAGAACTTGGCCCAAAGTTTACAAATGTGACAATTACTTGCTGAGTACCATACATTCCAGTGTGGAACGCTTAGCGATTTCAAATAGAAATATCTTCGGTTAGACATTTAAATGCTTAATGTGAATGGTTTTACATATAAGTTGATCTCTTCATCCAATTTCAAGTGCTAACTCCATTTTCTTTTGTGGGAAAAGGTAATTATTTCCCAAAAGAAAACACTGCTCACAAGGATAACCTAACAAAATGTTGTATAATTTAATTACTATTTACCCCCTTGTATCACCAAAAATGTTTTATCAAACATTTATATATCCAATAAACTAGAAAAGCTTCAGCATTTCCATGAAAAAGTGGCTTTCCGATATCCGAACTTTCATTGTTAGTGAAGCGCGAGAGCTGATATGCACACATTTATAATGCGGCCCGAGATAAAATAAAGTTAAATTTCTTTGCACCAGTAGAATCAAGTGCAGAAGGAAGTGACAAAATTGGTCCTGAGAACTCTCAACAGAACTTGTGTTTCTTACAATATTTACGTAAAATATTACCGACTCGAGGAACTGTTCATTATTTATGGTCAGAATATGTCCGATGTTGTATTTGTCAGATCCTCATTTGGGCTATGCGCGGGTGTAACATCTGTTCTCCTGGCCGATCGGTGGCCAGCTGGCCACCGTCCAGTGTCCACCACCGCCCGATCCAGTCCCCTCGGCTCCTCCCCTCAGCAATACCAATAACACGTCACCCCAACTGGACATTTCATATTTGGGGTGGCAAGATTTATCTGGCCGAGTGGACAAAGGGCAGCCAGAGGTCGCACGCGTCCGCTCTCAAGAGGGGCCGGCCGGCGCGCGCCTCTCAATAGCCGGCGCTGATTCACACGCACATGAAACTTTAATTCCCGGACGGCTGATGTCTCAATGGCCATGGTAAACGGCTCTGGTCGGCGGCGGGCCGGCGGCGGGGCGGCGGCGGGGCGGCGGCGGTACCCCCAGTCCGGACTGACCGTCGCGCGTCGTCTCAAATCGTGATGCCGCTGTCGGGGGACAGCGAAGGGGAAGGGGAGGGGAAACAGGGGGGCAGGCCACGAGCCAGGCTACCGGCTGTCACTGTCTGCATGGCTCACCTATCTCAATAGATTTGTTCTGCTTTGTTTGCGTTAACAAAGAGCGCTCAGTTATCTCGCAGTATGACGTTTCAATATCGGACCCGGTCATCTGTTGGTGAGGTGACTGGTGGCCCGTGACGGCCAGCGATTGCCAGTTAAATCGGGACAGGCTGCGTTGACGGGCCATCAATAATTGGCTGGTCCCTCGGCGACCGGCCGGAAGAGTTGTCGGGGTAATGACGGGTCGGTCGTGCCGCCTGTCCGGACGGGGTTCGTGACAGCCGGCCGCGCCGTCACAGATCGTCACGAATCGTCACAGAGCGGCGCGGAGCGTCATCCTGTCTGCAGAGCGTGGCGCGCCACGGAGAGAGTAGAACAGGCATACACATCACAACAATACCAGGTCAGTTTGAATGATGTCGGCACGTGTGGTGATTTGGTATGCAGCTGGAATATTTAGTTACGCTAGCTTCGCCAGCCATGCAAGCAAACAGAGAGTATTGGCGGTGCTAGTTATTATGCCTTACACAATATGTTTTGCAGGATATGGTAAGTATCGAACTGTCGCTGGTGGAAGCATTGCAGCTAACAAGGTGTAGCAGCTCTCGCATTGAACATGACGTCAGTGAGCTGTGTATAACATGTCGGTTAACCGCCCTCGGTTTGAAACGGCTCGCGTGGTACGGCTCGATACCTAGGAACAGTCGTAGGTAGTGTGTCTGCGGGTTGGCCTTACATTGGTTGGAGCATTGATATCGTGGGTGGGTGTGTGCATAATATGAAGGTGTGTGCACTGTTCCAGTGACTAGCACTGTTCTGATCCAACGGAGCTCCGTTACAGTCGTCCACTCGGTCGAAGTATCCAAGATCATGGCAGGAAGGGGCTTCGGAATGATACAATTTCGAATCCATTTAATTTGCGTACATGAGCAAATGTGCAACATCCCAAAACATCCATGAAATGTGATAAACCAATTATTTATTTCCCAGTTTTTTTCTTCTCTCCAACCTTTCCTTTCATCTTGATTTAGCACAGTGTGAATAGTATGCGAAACATCACATTTCATACAATACCAGATGGGTGAGTTGCGTCGCGCCTAGTCCACATCCAAATGTGTCCGTTTTATCACACTGTATACGACAGTGCCAGTTGCGTTTGCCATTTAGCTGCGTATTCTCGGTGTTGCGATATGACAGCTCTAGACCGGTCCTCCCGGCTCCGCCCCGGACCACGGGCACGGTATGACAGTCCTCTGGACCACGGACACGGTATGACAGCTCTGGATCAGTCCTCCCGGCTCCGCTCCGGACCACGGCCACGGTATGACAGTCCTCTGGACCAGTCCTCCCGGCTCCGCCCCGGACCACGGCCACGGTATGACAGTCCTCTAGATCAGTCCCCCCGGCTCCGCCCCGGACCACGGGCACGATATGACAGTCCTCTAGATCAGTCCTCCCGGCTCCGCCCAGGACCACGGACACGGTATGATAGTCCTCTAGATTAGTCCTCCCGGCTCCGCCCCGGACCACGGGCACGATATGACAGTCCTCTAGATCAGTCCTCCCGGCTCCGCCCCGGACCACGGGCACGATATGACAGTCCTCTAGATCAGTCCTCCCGGCTCCGCTCCGGACCACGGACACGGTATGCCAGTCCTCTAGATCAGTCCTCCCGGCTCCGCCCCGGACAACCTATGCGTGCCTGCAGGTCCCTCTGGCGGACATTCGAGGGTCGGACTCTGCTTACCAATGCTGTAATGCCCTGTCAATAGTGGTGATGTCTCCCATCTGACCAGCCGGCCCGCGGTCAGCCTTCAATCCAGCCGACCCGCGGTCAGCCCTCAATCCAGCTGATCTGACTCCCATCTGACAAGCCGGGCTGCGGTCAGCCCTCAATCCAGCCGGCCCGCGGTCAGCCTTCAATCCAGCCGACCCGCGGTCAGCCCTCAATCCAGCTGATCTGACTCCCATCTGACAAGCCGGGCTGCGGTCAGCCCTCAATCCAGCCGGCCCGCGGTCAGCCCTCAATCCAGCCGACCCGCGGTCAGCCCTCAATCCAGCTGATCTGACTCCCATCTGACCAGCCGGGCTGCTGTCAGTCTTCAATCCAGTCGGCCCGCGGTCAGCCTTCAATTCAGCCGGCCCGCGGTCAGCCCTCAATCCAGCCGACCCGCGGTCAGCCCTCAATCCAGCCGGCCCGCGGTCAGCCTTCAATTCAGCCGGCCCGCGGTCAGCCCTCAATCCAGTCGACCCGCGGTCAGCCCTCAATCCAGCCGACCCGCGGTCAGCCCTCAATCCAGCCGACCCGCGGTCAGCCTTCAATTCAGCCGGGCTGCGGTCAGCCCTCAATCCAGCCGACCCGCGGTCAGCCCTCAATCCAGCCGACCCGCGGTCAGCCCTCAATCCAGCCGACCCGCGGTCATCCCTCAATCCAGCCGGCCCGCGGTCAGCCCTCAATCCAGCCGACCCGCGGTCAGCCTTCAATTCAGCCGGTCCGTGGTCAGCCCTCAATCCAGTCGGCCCGCGGTCAGCCCTCAATCCAGCTGGCCCGCGGTCAGCCATCAATCCAGCTGATCTGCCACTCTCCGTTTTTCAGCTCAGCTGTCATCCAGCTGCCCCGCCTCTCCAACAGCTGATGGACGAACCTGTGTGCGATGTGTCACCGCTAGGCGATACCAATCTTGTGAGCGTTGCAACATTGCAAACGGGTCGAGCCACACAATGTGCCTATACGGCCGGCTACTGGCGTGACCGGCTGCATAGGTTTGTATGTTCGACAATACGCGCGACTTTTCAACCTGCCTTACTAATGCCATATTTTTACGGACTGATGTCACATTAGATATAGGACCATGCCAGCTATGATCAAATCGGTAGTTGCTCCTGACAATTGGTCTAAGAACATTTTTTTTAAAATAAATTTAATCCGAATGTTTTTGAATGGATGGATATCCGAGGTCAGGCCCGCGCTAAGCATAGCTTGTTGCGCAGGCCTGACCCTACCACCCGATCAAGCAATTCCTGGCGTCCGGCAGAATTTAGAAGCGAAAGTTTTACGTGCTCGACTTACTTGGACACGGTCCGCCCCAAGATAACTATAACTAACAGGTATGTCGGAGGTTTGAATCAAGCCCAAGAAATGGCAGTAATATCATGAGACATTTCTGGCGCTGGAGAGACGTTTGTTAAACGGCGTTGTTTACCTGTTTTTGCCATACGTTCGGGGAGCGTCTTGCGGTGTGGGGACCCTCCTCTAACCAGACTGGTTATTTATTTGACACTGATTGAATCGATTGGACTTGTTCAATCAAAATTCCTTGAGAGAAAAAATATTCACCACCAGATCTTTTGATTCATGAATCGTTATTGGATAAAACCCTGCATCAAATCAAGGCTGATTGAATCAAAATATTTAACGATTCTTAACGATTCAAGTACACTGGTAAGTTGTGCAAATACATGCAGATTGCAGTCCCAGTGGATACATTTATTTATACTGAAATAGTATTGCTGTAACAATGCTTTAATGATCATATATATGTATGTTTCAATTTGTATTTATTTGACATACATTCACCACAAATATTTAAATGTTGAATGAAACGTGAATCAATTAAAATATATTTTGTATTATTTCAATCGGAAAGAAACAATTCTAAAAAAATATTGAATCCAACAGTGATTGGATCATTCAGATTCCAAAATGAATCATGATTGAATCGTTCCAAAAAAGTTGAATCAATAACCAGTCTGCCCGTAACTAGAAAAATAAAGGGCTAGAAAGATGCGAACAAAGCGTTTGAAAGCTCTTAACAAGGCCATTCTACGTTACTTCAGGTATGCTTTGGCTCAGGTCAATAATGAGGTCACCAAAGGTCAAACTTTCCAAGTATAGGACTTTGCTACAGAAACCCCAAAAAAATCTTGGGAACTATGATAGCTAGGAGCGAACGGAAAAGGCAACTGAAAGCTCATGACAAATTAAATCGCCTGAGTGTTATCAAATTAACAAAAGCTCAGGTCAATAGTTTAGGCCCCAGAGGTCACCAAAGGTCATGTGGGCATTGTTTTCCCAAAACGCTTTCATAAATACCGTTGTATTGGTTAGATATATAACAATGATTTTAACACTATCGTGTTTGTCTCGTCAAGGCGCTTCGAACCATAGTAATGGTGACCTAGTTAGATCAACTTCAAAATTTGACCTCAGGTCAAGATCATTTGGTGACCTCAGGTCAAGGTCATTTGGTGACCAAGGTAGGTCATGTTGCATATGGGGCGACGCAACTCGACGATAAAACACAGTGGTGTCGTTTGCACGTCTCTATCTTTATTATATCAAGAGTTATTGGCAAAAAATGCTGGTGACCTGAGATGACCTCAACTCACCTTGCAGATGTCACAGAGCAACAATTGCACCCGGGTCATCAATAATGAGCTAAAATAGTATGATTATTAAATAATTAGCCTGATCTAATGCATTTTCTCTGAATAGGAAGCATTTTTATATTTTCCCATTTATTTATAATGGGAGGTCACGAAATTGACCTGACCTTAGGTCACCGATGCAAAAAATCCGAGATAAAAGAATTGTAGGTACGTATGGCCGTATGCAATCCTGAAAGTTTCAAATCTCTCGGACAAACACTGGCTTTGGCATGACCACAAACATTTTGGGAGATAAGATCACTTGACGTGACCTGGTGACCTGACCTGAGATGACCTGCAGTTAAAACTTTCACAAAATGTGGGTAATTGATGTCTAAATAGCTGTGCCAAATTTGGTGGCGCTGCGCAGCCTTGTTTTCTCGCTATTCCCGAAAAACTCAGGGGTGGGGTTCAAAATGACCCCCACACCACCAGGGCGAGGGCTTACATGCATACCTTTGGCCAATATTTAGGCGCATTTAAGACACTCTTGAGGCTTAGAAATGGGCATTCTCATAAACAGAATAAAATGAACTTAACAGCTGTGCCAAAAACACATTCTATTTACCACCCGGTGACCGAAATTTTTAAGGTCATAAGTTGGGTCAGTTTACGTGTTAAGTCAATGGTGAAGGGAAAACTTCAAGCCCACGCTACGTCATGTCACGTGACGCTACCAAATCCTCTCCGTTGGGGTCCGGTCCGCCCCGCCCTCTGACGTCATCTGCCATGAGCGCGACCGCTGCCACCGGCCACAGGCCATCCCATTCAGGAGCAAATAGCGAGCGCCGAAGCGACTCGAACCCGGGCTGCCACTACCGGGTGAGGTCAGAAGTCCAGCGCTCTCCCAACTGAGCTACAGGGGCAGACTATACATTGATCGATGAGCGTGCAAACTTTGTTTTGGTGTTAATATTGAGTTTAAACAGTGAATGTTAATTGTGCTCAGCGTTGTGAGGAAAATAAGTATGAGTGCTATCACCACCAGTGGCCCTATCCTCAAATATTTCTCTAAAAGTTGAAAACAAATATTCAGATATATTTCGAGCACGGTTCTTCCTCTGTCGTTTACCTTCAACCTAGTCGCACAATGCAGAAATCATGCAGAAATCTCAGTTGCCTCATCGATGCCAAAAACCAGTACTAAATTCACTTCATGCATCCCGTAACTATTTCATATCCCACCACTCAGGTCCACACCCATCTTACAAGTACCGAGTTGCTATCAACAAAACCTATTGTGGAAGAAGTTGCCAAGATAGTAGATAGTATAGTATTCATTTTAGGCCTCGCGTCTCGAATAAAAATAGATTCAGCGATCCTCCTATCCGCTTCGTCTCTGCAGCAACGCAGGATTCTGGCAGTCAAGGTGGTGTCGTTAGGGCTCAGTTCCGGATGTTTTTGAGTGACATGGTCCCCGAGTGGTGTATCCGCCTCCCTATTAATTCCACTCCTCAGCTGTTCGTTATATCTCATTCTCACTGGCCTGCTGGTATCCCCCATATCCCCACAGTAACTACATGTCAATTCATAGACCACATGTTTGGTCCCACACTTATTATTCAGCCCGCGTGGCACGAATGGCAGCGCCTATGTCCAGATGGATATGGTAGTGGATTCAAACGTGACCTGACGAGCCGCTTCTTCAACGTGCTGCTGTTGGTCCAGGCTATTTCCACTGGGAGACCCGAGCTTCTTGCCACGCGCTTCACCTGTGCCGCCACCCTGTCGCTGATAAAGGGTAGTCCGATGTAGGCGTTCCCCTTTCTCTTCTCCTTTCCCTGTTGTCTCCTATGTTCTTGCTCCTCTCTTCCTCTGTCTCTACCCGTTTCATACTTCCTTCGTTCTCTCCTGATGTGTTCCTTGACCATTTTCCCTGGATAACCATTCTTAGTGAATAGATTTATCATCTTCTCATCCTCAGGCTTCTCGCCAGACTACATCGGGCTACCCTTTATCAGCGACAGGGTGGCAGCACAGTTGAAGAGTGTGGCATGAAGCTCGGGTCTCCCAGTGTAAATTGACTGCACCAACAGCAACACGTTGAAGAAGCGGCTCGTCAGGTCACGTCTGAATCCACTACCATGTCCCTCTGGATGTAGGCGCTGCCATTCGTTCCACGCGGGGCTGAATAATAAGTGTGGGACCAAACATGTGGTCTATGAATTGACATGTAGTTACTGTGGGGATATGGGGGATACTAGCAGGCCAGTGAGGCTGAGATATAACGAACATCGGAGGGGTGGAATCAATGGAGAGGCGGATACACCACTCGGGGACCATGTCACTCAAAAACATCCGGAACTGAGTCCTAATGACACCACCTTGACTGCCAGAATCCTGCGTTGCTGCAGAGACGAAGCGGATAGGAGGATCGCTGAATCTATTTTTATTCGAGACGCGAGGCCTAAAATTAATGACAATACTACATCATGGCAACTTCTTCCACAATAGGTTTTGTTGATAGCAACTCGGTACTTGTAAGATGTGTGTGGAACTGTAGGGTGGAATATGAAATAGTTACGGGATGCATAAAGTGAATTTAGTGCTGGTTTTGGGCATCGATGAAGCAACTGAGATGATTTCTGCATTGGGCGACTATGTTTAGGGTAAACGACGGAGGAAGAGCCGTGCTCGAAATTTATCGGAATAATTTGCATTTGTTAATTTTTCAACTTTTATAAGAGAAAAACATTTGAGGATAGGGTCAATGGTAGCGATAGTGCTCATAAACATAGAATGTATTATTTAAGCCATTCAGCGAAATAAAGAAAATGGAGACCAAAGAATCATGTGGGATACGTGAGAATGGACATGCATCAAGAGCATGGAACTATTACGTCTGGCTGTACAAAATAAAACTTAACTGGCCCATGGGACGGCGCCTCATTGCTGTGTTTGTTGTATACTCTAAGATACATCACGCCACCCCCTCTTGGGTTTGGGTTAGTCAGAGACATACTGCTTTATGTCATCATGTCTTCAATGACAACATTTAATTCCCACACCGAGTCATACTTATCCGTTATCCGCATTATCTAAAGAGAGGACCATCTGTCCACCAGCTCTGCCTCCGAGTTGGCAGGCCCGACCCGTCACATCGCTGTGTAGTGAGTGATGGCCCGTCACATCGCTGTATAGTGGGTGACGGCCCGTCAAATCGCTGTGTAGTGGGTGACGGCCTGTCACATCGCTGTGTAGTGGGTGACGGCCCGTCACATCGCTGTGTAGTGGGTGACGGCCCGTCACATCGCTGTATAGTGGGTGACGGCCCGTCACATCGCTGTGTAGTGGATGACGGCCCGTCACATCACTGTGTAGTGGGTGACGGCTCGTCCCGTCACATCGCTGTGTAGTGGGTGACGGCCCGTCACATTGCTGTGTAGTGGGTGACGGCCCGTCGCATTGCTGTGTAGTGGGTGAAGGCCCGTCACATCACTGTGTAGTGGGTGACGGCCCGTCAAATCGCTGTGTAGTGGGTGACGGCCCGTCACATCGCTGTGTAGTGGGTGACGGCCCGTCACATCACTGTGTAGTGGGTGACGGCCAGTCAAATCGCTGTGTAGTGGGTGAAGGCCCATCACATCACTGTGTAGTGGGTGACGTCCCGTCACATGGCTGTATAGTGGGTGACGGCCCGTCACATCACTGTGTAGTGGGTGACGGCCCGTCACATGGCTGTATAGTGGGTGACGGCCCGTCACATCACTGTGAAGTGGGTGACGGCTCGTCCCGTCACATCGCTGTGTAGTGTGTGACGGCCCGTCACATCACTGTGTAGTGGGTGACGGCCCGTCACATCGCTGTATAGTGGGTGACGTCCCGTCACATCGCTGTGTGGTGGGTGACGGCCCGTCACATTGCTGTGTAGTGGGTGACGGTCCGTCACATCACTGTGTAGTGGGTGACGGCCAGTCACATTGCTGTGTGGTGGGTGACGGCCCGTCACATCACTGTGTAGTGGGTGACGGCTCGTCACATTGCTGTGTAGTGGCCGACGGCCCGCCACAATCTGCTCTGCATAATCTCGCGCTCCAGCGCTCCCTGTATCAAACAATTCCAGCCGTAATGCCCGGGCATTAGGGCCCTGAATATCATAATGGTATGGCGCATTGGCCGATTGAGGAGATGTGATGTGAGTCGACCCGTTATGGCGGCCGTTCCGCCGCGCCGAGCAAAGCTGGAGCGGAGCTGGAGCGGAGCTGGAGCGGAGCTGGAGCGGAGCTGGAGCGGAGCTTGAGCGGAGCTAGAGCTGAGCTAGAGCTGAGCTAGAGCTGAGCTAGAGCTGAGCTAGAGCTGAGCTAGAGCTGAGCTAGAGCTGAGCTAGAGCTGAGCTAGAGCTGAGCTAGAGCTGAGCTAGAGCTGAGCTAGAGCTGAGCTAGAGCTGAGCTAGAGCTGAGCTAGAGCTGAGCTAGAGCTGAGCTAGAGCTGAGCTAGAGCTGAGCTAGAGCTGAGCTAGAGCTGAGCTAGAGCTGATCTAGAGCTGAGCTAGAGCTGAGCTAGAGCTGAGCTAGAGCTGAGCTACAGCTGAGCTAGAGCGGAGCTGGAGCTGAGCTAGAGCTGAGCTAGAGCTGAGCTAGAGCTGAGCTAGAGTTGAGCTAGAGTTGAGCTAGAGCTGAGCTAGATCTTAGCTAGAGCTGAGCTAGAGCTGAGCTAGAGCTGAGCTAGAGCTGAGCTAGAGCTGAGCTAGAGCTGAGCTAGAGCTGAGCTAGAGCTGAGCTAGAGCTTAGCTGGAGCTGAGCTGGAGCTGACCTAGAGCTGAGCTAGAGCTGAGCTAGAGCTGAGCTAGAGCTGAGCTAGAGCTGAGCTAGAGCTGAGCTAGAGCTGATCTAGAGCTGATCTAGAGCTGAGCTAGAGCTGAGCTAGAGCTGAGCTAGAGCTGAGCTAGAGCTGAGCTAGAGCTGAGCTAGAGCTGAGCTAGAGCTGAGCTAGAGCTGAGCTAGAGCTGATCTAGAGCTGAGCTAGAGCTGAGCTAGAGCTGAGCTAGAGCTGAGCTAGAGCTGAGCTAGAGCTGAGCTAGAGCTGAGCTAGAGCTGAGCTAGAGCTGAGCTAGAGCTGAGCTAGAGCTGAGCTAGAGCTGAGCTAGAGCTGAGCTAGAGCTGAGCTAGAGCTGAGCTAGAGCCGAGCTAGAGCTGAGCTAGAGCTGATCTAGAGCTGAGCTAGAGCTGAGCTAGAGCTGAGCTAGATCTGAGCTAGAGCTTATCTAGAGCTGAGCTGGAGCTGAGCTAGAGCTGAGCTAGAGCTGAGCTAGAGCTGAGCTAGAGCTGAGCTAGAGCTGAGCTAGATCTGAGCTAGAGCTGAGCTAGAGCTGAGCTAGAGCTGAGCTAGAGCTGAGCTAGATCTGAGCTAGAGCTGAGCTAGAGCTGAGCTAGAGCTGAGCTAGAGCTGAGCTAGAGCTGAGCTAGAGCTGAGCTAGAGCTGAGCTAGAGCTGAGCTAGAGCTGAGCTAGAGCTGAGCTAGAGCTGAGCTAGAGCTGAGCTAGAGCTGAGCTAGAGCTGAGCTGGAGCTGAGCTGGAGCTGAGCTGGAGCTGAGTTGCCATTTGACGCGAAGGGTGGAGGATTGACAGTGAGACTGGCGCGTCATGGGTCTTCCTGCTGCCAGCAGACGTCCTGTTCGGTTATTGCTGCTACTGCCGCTGCCGCTGCCGCTGCCGCTGCCGCTGCCGCTGCCGCTGCCGCTGCCGCTGCCGCTGCCGCTGCCGCTACCGCTGCCGCTGCCGTTGCCGCTGCCGCTGCCGTGTAGTCATCAGTTGTGTGACAGCTGCTGTCAGCTGCTGTCAGCTGCTGGCTGTCAGCTGCTGTCAGCTTCTGTCAGTCGCTGTCAGCTGTCAGTCGCTGTCAGCTCTCAGCCGCCGTGAGCAGCGACGGGAATGGGACACGTGACCGCGAGCGACAGGCCGACTGCAGAGCCGCCAGCTCCATCATCGAATATGCATATGGGATCCCGCGTTTTGCATGACGAACCCAGCCATATTCATCTTCCTGTCAGGTCATGTGTCAGTTTGAAACATTGTCTGGAATCCGTTTGGCCATATTAGCCAGGCTTGGCCACCACAATGACAAGATGGCGTCGGTTTCCGAGAAACGCAGCCCAAGTGTGCCTCTGTTGCCAAATAAGGGAAGAGCGGCGACCATCTTGGCCGCGCAGCTTTGTTTTGCCAACAGCCTTCAGCGTGATACCCCAGGAAACAACTTTTCTTTTCCTTATCGCTTTATTAGACCCATTATTTTAGGGAAACGACCGTTCTCGCGGCACACTAGCAGAACTCTATGAATAAATTCACACTTTTATTCCCGACTCGTTTAGATAAGAAAATGTTTCAGCAATAATTTAAGCTCAAGATCATACGGGCGCGTGACGTGAGCAGCAAACTTGGCTATCGGGCCGGAGACAGCTGCGCTTGATGGATGGGTGCAAATCTGTCCGATATATTTCAGACAAAGGACCGCAGTGCTGCCGTGGTGCCATATTCCAGACAGCTGAGTCGGAGTTTTCAGAGGGAAAAGGAGATGGCCACCGAGGTTTCCAGAGATTATTCAGCTATATGTGGTACGAGTTGGCACTAGCGGTGACGTTCCTTTCACGAGATACGGTAGGCTTGATAATAATTTTATATATATGTTTTGTAGGGTTGAGGTTCGCGACTGCGAAGTTGCAGTCGGAGGTTATTCGTCAGTCAAGTTTCTTTAAGATAAACCATGTGCTGAAGCGTATTTGGAGCAAAAGTTCACCGTTATTACTAATGTTTTCAGCATACAAATTTCAACTCATACAAATTGTGGTCATTAATATGCAGTCGTATTATTTTTATAATGGTCATTGGAGGCGATCTTCAGTTGTATTGTACCCTTTCTTGCTTGATTAGTGACAATCTGTTAAAGAGATCATGCGCTGTCGACGTTTCTTTCATGGAAAGATTATCGATAAATGTGAAGCATTAAACCGATTCTCAACAACTTGAGTTAATGCCTGAGGCTGCATTAATTATCTCACTCAAACATGATTTTACGGCGCTCACTAGCGGATGCCGAATGGCCAAAAATAAGTAGTTTTGGGGAAATTCCAGAACATCTGCCCGAACTCCAAAAAATGTCAGATTTCGTCTTATTTTATATTGAGAACTGGTTTAAAGCATACTTCTTATTTCTTTAATTCCCTCAAATCGGGGACGGTACCATCTTTCTATTTCCGGACGATATCAGTTGTGTTAAAGGTACATGCCCCCAATTTCCCTGAAGATCCACCCTTAACGGTATTTTAGTGCTTATTAAATTTGCCTAACGTAAATTTTGATTATAGAAGCAGGTTGCGAAGTTATTCGAGACTCAAAATTGGCTAACCCCAGGGATGTGTCACAAAAGGATCATTCCACGTCAAATCGCACAACAAATTATCCGACCCCCTCCGATTTGGATGCAAATTGGTACACCTGTAGTGTCAAGTGAAATAAACATGCACACCCACTTTTAGGTCCGGGTGACCTTCAGGGTCATATTTAGAGGTCATCAAAGGTCACGATTTTTTGCGTACTTTATATTAATCAAACGCCTATATCTTTTATGCTAATGGACTTAGCGGAATACATATAATATCAAAGTGCTCCACAGGGTTGGACCATTCGGAAATAGGGGTAAAAGTCTACGTGACCTCAATATAAACTTTGATTTGACGAGGTAAAAATCATAAAATTTATTTTTCTATAAGTTTGCCTTCTTGTAACTAGTCGAAACTTGGAAGAATTAATGAACGTAACATCCTCTAAGAATGTGCAAAAAAAGAATGGCGGACACTGTTCCACTTTTTGAGATACCGGCCTTTGAGTATGGTAAGGAAGTGAAACGGAGCAATACCCGAGGATATTTCCATGTCGCTTGCCATAATGTTAGTTTCTTTGGCCCAATTGACGTCCAATTTGGTGGGTAGCTTCCGTTTGACGAATTCAATAACTTCCCGAGTTTTCAGCTTGACCTGACCTCGCATGACCTAACATGACCTAGGAATAGTGTATGGCCCACAGATACGTATTACCTATAGGTAATATGATGTGCTATAGATGTTCAGGAGTATATCACATATGTACAGGTGTTAATAGGTGACATTTATGGTTTCCATTGACATCATGATCCCGGATAACCTTTTCAGAGGTCAACCGAGGTCACAGACCTCTGATGACCTTATATGACTTTTTTGATCTCTGGAAGTTTCTAGGGCATTTTATATGTCAATCGGAAAAAGGATTCAGTGTCCTTATATCGCCCCTAAAATCCATGTTACGTCAAGGGTGCCTCCAAGAACGGATACACACATATTACCGGCGTGCAGCATTGCAGGCGCCAGTGCAGGGTCCGATACCTTCGTGACCGTGCAGAGAGGGGTACGATCCCCGGCGTTTCGCTCGCTCCTAATTGAGCTACCTTCGATTACAAAAAGTGAACATATCATTATATAAAATGGATTCTAAATTTGAAATCAGCATCCTAAAATGTCCTAAAAACCTCCAGAGGCTAAATAAATATTATCAGGTCATCAAAGGTCAGTGACATCGGTTGACCTCTGAAAAGGTCATCTAGGGTCATGATCTCAATGAAAACCATAAATGTCACCTGTTAACACCTGTGCATATGTGCTATGCTCCTAAACATCTATAAAACACCGTACTACCTATAGGTAATACGTATCTGTATGCTATGCCTAGGTCATGCTAGGCTATGCGAGGTCAGATCAAGCTGAAAACTCGGGAAGTGATATAATTCGTCAAACGGAAGCTACCCACCAAATTGGACGTCAATCGGGCCAAACAAACTGACATTATGGCAAGCGACATAAAAATAGCCTCGGGGCATTGCTCCGCTTCACTTCCTTACCATACTCAAAGGGCGGCATCTCTATCTCTCAAAGGGCGGTATGCACTATAACCACCTCAAAGGGCGGTCATATTGAGGTCACGTAGATTTCCCCCTATTTCCGAATGGTCCAACTCTGTGGAGCACATTGATATTAGTTGTATTCTGCTAAATCCATTAGCATAGAAGATACAAATGTTTGATTGATATAGTGTACGCAAACAAATCGTGACCTTAGATGACCTCTAAATATGACCCTTGAGGTCACCCGGAGCTAAAAGTTGTTATTTTGTTTCTTTCACTTGACACTCTAGGTGTACCAATTTTCATCACAATCTGAAAGGGTCGGGTACGAAACCACCCTTTTGTGTGCGATTTGACGTGGAATGACCCAAAAGCCAAAACCCAGGTAAAAAGTATGCATGACATGCATCTAGCTGGCGACATTTTATGTTATATGAGTTTATTGCCATGTCATAAAGGTAGACTGTTCATTCACTGTCCATTCGCCCGCCCTCACTCACTTCCCACTACAGCCCGTCCATTATACTGCTTACTGGCCACGGCCTGCCATGTAACACGCTGTCCGCACTTCTTCAGGCCTGACTGCAATGCCATATTTCTCCGAAACCATTGCAGTTCGCTATTGGAGCCGTTGAGGGTGTTTGATAGTAGACCTTTGAACGGAAGCGGGGCATATGTGCGGGGCGGCACGACTCTGCTGCAAATCTGCAGCTAGGTGTGTGATGGGATGTTTAGTCTGGCCGGCCTGTGTCTGGTCGGCAGAGCGGAGAGGTAAATAAGAGCAGCCACGCCTCTCTGAGGGTGGTCCCAGTCTTCACAGATCGGACATCTGACATCGTCATCTGACATCTGACATCGTCATCTGACATCTGACATCGTCATCTGACATCTGACATCGTCATCTGACATCTGACATCGTCATCTGACATCTGACATCGTCATCTGACATCTGACATCGTCATCTGACATCTGACATCGTCATCTGACATCTGACATCGTCATCTGACATCTGACATCGTCTGTCATCGCAGCAGGCGTCATATTTATTCCCAGTTTACGAGCACATTGTAACGCCTAATGAGTAAATGTACAAGTGTGGCCCGCTTGCTCCGCAATGCGAAGGTAACCCAAGTTCCCGTATCCTGTATCCTGTTGGCGTAGCCCGTTTCCCGTTCCCGTAGTCCGTAGCCCCTAGCCCATAGCCCGTTTCCGTATCCCGTTCGCCGTATCCCGTTCCTGAATCCCGTATCCCGAATCCCGTAGCCCATAGCCCGTAGCCCGTAGCCCGTAGCCTGTTCCCGTAACCCGTTCTCGAATCCCGTTCCCGTACCTTACTCGTTCCGAACATCACCAATCTCGTGTAGGCTTTACAATAAAGAGTTCGGATTTTAAATATGAGTCAATTTTGTATCCGCCGACGGAGGTTCGTTTTTTGCTTAGCTTGCTTTTCACTATGGCAAGATTTTGCCGACGCAAATTGCTCCGATGACTAAATAGCTTGACGTAATGTTTTATTACGCCGAATAAAATGAGGGTCGAAAGCGTTATATTAACACTGGCATTATAACCTTAATGTTTGTCAATATGAATAAAGTTTGGGTGGTTATTGGACATAATTGATTGCGCTTTGCAGCTGTATATTTTTGTATCGTTTATCACCCTCCTGTGTTGACGATATGGCGGTGTGATTAAATACATATTATAAAATGGTCACTCTATACTTCCACGCCGATTTAAGCTATTAAATATTTAACAGAAAGCTTCGGTTTTCATGCATAATAAAGCCGGTACCTTCGACTGCAAAATTACGTTTGTTTCAGCTCTTCAAGTCTCATAGGTTCGGAGCACTAAATGAAATCGTGAAGGACGACATAAAAGCGTGATTAAAGTTGGTGAAGCAATTAACTTTGCACGCGCCACGCACCGCACGCCAAACTACATTGTATACGCCAGCCCGTTAATTGTTCTACACGCTTGTGTTTGTCGCATGCTGATCGGACGCATAGTCTCCGAGATATAGACCTGGGATTGCAGAGTGTTTCGCAATTTTTCGCATTTTTCACACATTTCGCCCCGGGTTTTCCACATGTTAAGCCAATGGAGAAAAGTCGCTTTTGCAGCTCGCGCCACGCGCTCATTATGCACCCTAGCGAGCCCGTTTCTTGACACAGCACGTCGTTGAAATGTCACCTGGATCGTGTGAAAATGTCATCCATATTCTCGCAATAGTTTAGGATGCACAGCTGAGCAAAGAACAAAACTGCAAAGTGGCCACATACATACATACATACATACATACATACATACATACATACATACATACATACATACATACATACATACATACACACGCACTTCACTCAAATAGTAATATACATGTGCTGTTTTAGCACCCTTGCTCCTATACGGAGCGCTATCACACGCTGAGGTGTATATTTTAACAAGGCATTTAATATTTTCACACCAACAAACCGCGTGAGATAATTATTACCCGCTAGAGTAGGGAAAACAGTTGGGTGTAATGGACCGGCAAACCATCACTCCCCGCTGTTTTTGCTTCATTATCAAAATGGTTCGAGAAAATATCAAGGAACACCTTATGGTTGAAACTACAATTTATAATTTATCAGATCAGTTGTCGAAATAAACTGGCGGTTCCTGACTCCTTGCATTAAAGTGAAATAATCAAATACGTTTTTCCCCAATTCAGGACATTAATTCCCCACTTGTGTAACGCTTTATATTTTTTCACCTGTGACTTTTATGTTATCGCTGTTGCTCCGTTGTTATCTCTGGACTCTGCTGCCTTTCCTTTCTAAATGCATGGCTGCATTGCTTTGGAGCAGTGTTCGTCACGGGCCCACCAACCCCCAGCCCAGCCCGGCCCAGGCCCATGAACACCAAGCCCAGGCCCAGACCAGGCCCGGTCAAATTAGTAATATTGAAGCCCAGGCCCGGTTCATATTAAGCATATCATTATTTTCACAAAATTTGCAATCCTTATCCTAGCATATTTACTTGCATATTATAAATGTGAAACAATGACCCAACTATGCTAACCCAAAAAAAAAATACAGTCACAGCAACAGTGTGTTGCTGTGTAAGTGAACTGCTGGCTAAAATATTTTTGAGCTCTGACCTGAGCTTGTGCGACGCGCGCATTACTTCAAAATTATCAGGTCCAGGCCAATCCAGAGCCCAGGGACTTCCTTAAAGTTGAGGCCCAGCCCAGGCCCAGCCCAGGCCCAGCCCAGGCCCAGCCCATGGCCCATAGGGCCAGCCCAGCCCATGGCGATCTCTGCTTTGGAGCCTCAGTGAGTACTCGTGAATATATAATTATTGATATGCCGCCGCAGAAACAAAACATGGACTGCGTATTAGCAGTTACCCGTCATATATTAACAATGGATAACAATAACAAGATTTTTACCGGGAACTGTAGGCAGTATCACGTTTACATTTACTGACTCCGCTTGAAAACTGACCTGTAACTACACTAGACGCCGACTCGGTTAGTTCAATGCATAACCCGCGCACTATAGGGGGGGGTTGATTTCCACCCCCTCAAGTTTGTCAAAGATAGCGAAAAAACGGCGGCGCGCAGCGCCGCCGAGTTTTCGCACACCTATCAGGACATCAATTGCGCACACTTTGAGAAAAAAAATAACCCTGGGTCATCTCAGGTCAGGTCACCAGACCAGGTCAAGTGACCCCACCTCCAAAAATGTTTGCAGTTGTGCCAAAGCCAGAGTTTTTCACCGATCAGTTTTAAACTTGCAGAATGTCATGAGGGCATACGTACTTACAATTCTTTTATCTCGGAATTTTGATATCGGTGACCTAAGGTCAGGTCAATTTCGTAACCTCCCCATAATAAGTCAGTGGGGACATATACAAATGCTAAGGATATGCATGATATTAGTCCAATTACTTCTGGATCATGTTATTATAGGATATTCTTGATGATCCAAGTGTAAGTTTTGTTCAATGACCCCTATTGGGTCATTTAAGGTCATGCGAGGTCACCATCACCTTTTTGTCAATAACTCCAGACATAATGAAGATAGATAAGTAAAACAGACATCAATGTGTTTGTCTTGTCAAGACACCTCTTCCCATATGCAACATGCCCTACTTGGGTCACCACTTGACCTTGACCTGAGGTTACGTTTTTAAGTTAATTTAACAAGGTCACCATGTATATCATTCAAAGCGCCTTGACAAGATAAACACAATGACGTAAACAGTTTTCCGTTATCTGTATTACATACAAAGTTAATAGCGAAAAACGATTTAGCAAAAGAACTGCATTTTTTTTACCTCTGGAGCCTTAAATGTTGACCTGAGATCAAATTTGAGACCACCTTAGCGACTGCAAATTTCACTGGCTGGCGTTTGCTTTTTACCGTTTGTTTCTAACTAGCATAGTTTCTGAGATATATGGGAATTTCTGGAGCGATGTCCTAAAACAGGAAAAACTGGAAACTTTGACCTTTGATGACCTCTGGTGACCTCAATTTTGACCTGACCTGAAACAATACAAAATACTTTCGATAGAACATGTATCAAGCTATCAAATATCGTTTTTCGCTTCTAGCTACGTAGCGTAGTTTTCAAGATCTCAGGGGGGGGGCGGAAATCAACCCCCCCTGCAGTTCGTGTTCGGCGCAAAGCCCCTGCAGTGCGCGGGATAAGACCGTCTTTGCCATAAGCCACCGTAGTATGGTATTCGCATTTGATACGATGCAGTTGCTGGCCACTGGCCTCCCACATACAGCACTTGATCGGTCATTTTCAATTCGTATTCTGCGACCGACTGGCGGCCAGTCACTGGTCACCGGTCACTGGTCTCTGATCACTGGTCACTGGTCACTGGTCACTGGTCACTGGTCACTGGCCACTGGTCACTGGTCACTGGTCACTGGTCACTGGTGGTCCGCTGTCTGTCACGGTCGGCCAGTTCCAATATGGTGCAGTTCCAGTATGGTGCAGTTGCTGGCCAGCTGCCGCCGTCTGAAGCCTGCACAGTACGCAGTCGGCTATTGACGGTACGTAGATTGCCGCCAGCTGGCCACCACAGTCCCTGGCTGCACAAGGCAGTGGACAGTAAAATACACACACCGCCGGCACAAACGGCGGCCCGGCCGGCCCTCCACAGGCTACTATTACCGGTCCCGGCGCGTTCTAAACCAACAGGAGTGCCTCATTTCGGCGGCTATAAACCAGTACTGGGTATATCAGGCACTGAGCGCACGGCGCCCGACATCACCAATCCGAGATCAGCAGGCGCCCGACATCACCAATCCGAGATCAGCAGGCGCCCGACATCACCAATCCGAGATCAGCAGGCGCCCGACATCACCAAACCGAGATCAGCAGGCGCCCGACATCACCAATCCGAGATCAGCAGGCGCCCTACATCACCAATCCGAGATCAGCAGGCGTCCTACATCACCAATCCGAGATCAGCAGGGGACCATGGTGTCTGAAGTTTCATCTGATCGGCATTTTGATGAATGCCTGTAGTGCAGCATTATGGGACGTTATAATAAATGTGGATGTGGTAAAAATGTTTTAGATATCAACCATGCAACTGGAAATACAAAACAAGCAACGCAGTCTTAAAACCCGCCATTGGCTGGGGGGTGGGGGCGTTTTTCGCCCCCCCTGACGAACTTTCGCAATAGCTCAAACACCAATAGAGCTATCGACGTGAAATTTCGGGTACCTTCTCCTACATCAATTTTACACCTCATCAGTTATGTGCAAAAATGAAGTAATTTCGTCGACAAAAGTCGAGATATAGCGAATTTAGTGACGTCACTACACACGAGTTTGACGAAAAGATCAGCTAAACTTTAACAGACCGTAAAATGCCATATATTGAGCAAAATGCAATCAGAAACGTCAAAAGATAGCAAATGGCATGGGATATAAAATGGTTATCTCGGATATTTGCAAATTTTGGGTTCTGACCACCAAAAATAAAAATAAACGTTTGTTTTTGACAGAATACCTTAAAAATCAGAATTTTCAAATATTTTCAAAACCGGAATACTTGTTGGAGAACCACATGTGGACAATATGCAAACCAAATTTAAAAGCAATATTTTTATTTTTGACTGACTTATGGTATTATAACTCATGACGTCATATTTTGAAATTACGTTTTTTTGCTTTTAGTAACCAAATACAGACAAATAAATGCAAGCACTACATTTCTGAGACAAAACTGGTCTAGAAACATTACTTTTCTATTTAGAGTTATCAATTTCAAAATTTGACCTCACAATATGTGACCTGACCTTGACCTGAGCTTGACACGAACTTCGCTTAAATGAGGTCAGATGGTAAAATGACTATAACTCTCGAACTATAGTGTAAAATAACCCATAGAACATATATTGCATGACTTTCGTAGATATTTTGCGCATAGTGACCTTTTGTGACCTGACCTTGACCTTGAACTTTGCCAACAATCTCTCTTTAGTTCATGCAGGATGTGTATTTTACCATATGCCGAGATATCCTTTGAACATTAGCACGTGCTTTTGGGAAATGCTTTCGGCTAGTGTTGAAGGTATCTGGGAAACGAATTAGCCCGGGGCATTTTTAGTTTCCCAGACAATTATTTAACAGAATATTCAAAGTGGAAGCGCCAAAATCATACATACATATTTGCTATATTTGATTACTGGATTTGTCGAATAAACCCTGTGAATCGCCTTAAAACATTGTTGCACTGTCACATACGTAACTATTTATTGTATTAAATAAAACACACATACATGTTGATGCGCATATTATTCGGATATCTGACGCCAGTAACATACGGCAAAACGAAATCGTATGCAGACAATTCATAGCACTGCGTAATCATACTTGTCTACTGATTTGATTATGGGCACAGTTTGTGATTCTTTTGGAAGTGGTTGGCGACTGCTAGCATGCAATGAAAGGTGATCGCTTCATAGTGCCCGCTATTACCCTTCCTTGCTTCAATCGATATAAGGGCACACGAGTAAGTTGAGTTTCGTTTTGCACCACTCCAGAAGATTGACACTGTTCTGTTCTTTGCAGTGTTCTTGATGTAGTTTGATCCGTTGCTCCATTATTTTTTCTCACAGCAGAGTATCTGAATCGCGACTGGATTCTATTAGCTTTCTTCTTCTCTCTTATCGTGTTTCTCTTTTCTTGGAGGTCTTGATTATTGGACATTCGGAAACCCAAATGCAGAGAAAAGGCCTTGATATACGAATGTCACAGTGCGTACCTAATAGGCTGATTAAATACTTGAAGTTCAATAGATCCAATCTGTAAAAGAACACAGTACATAAACGGCATTTATTTATTTTAAAGACAGCTGTCAAATGAATGATACTTGTACAAACAAACAAACAAACAAACGAGAAGAGTTAGCGATGCGTAGAAAGAAGAAGAAAAAAACACATTAGGAACAGCATCCTATCAAGGGACATGTAACAACATTCACAACAAGGCAAACAACACTCGACATATAATTATCAACCCTGGCAAACGGCATATGGCAAAATAAATACCTCCCTTGTCCCTTGGGCCGGCAGTTTGTTTAAGTCCTCCTCGGTCATCCTTATTTTTTTTTGCACTCGCCCGCTGACCTCGGACTTAAGCAAACTTTTTCCAGCCCCGGAAGGTATTATATAATACCTTTGAGAGCACTTTGGGTGAGCATGGTCGCAATCAAAGGCTTTGACTGGAAAGTATGGTCCATACACTAAAATACCTCGATGTTGACCTTTTACCTGACCGTGACCTAACATGTGACCTCAATTCAACTTTCGAGTATGCTTTATATTTGCCTCATGGATAGCTTTCGAATGCCGCCTTGGACGTCTCGCTGCGACAACAATGCAGGTTAATCCACCCCTTGCGAAGGGGTTTGCAGCACCCTTTTTGAAGTTCTCCAGGATAACACAAAAATAAATAAACGCAAAATCAACAAATCACCAGTGTCCGCCTGTTTATCTGTTTCCAAGTTTGCACCAGTTTTCAACATCATGCAAGGGAAGGTCAAGGTCAACCAGTGCGTACAAAAATTCGCTAGTAGGTTCGAATAAAAAGATAGAAGTGCAGTAGTCAAACGCTGGACAGGTTATCTCTAAGTACGGATTTCCAGTCCCATATTTTTTTATGTGTGAATTTCTGTAACGAAGCCAGACCATTTCGTTATTCCCATCTTCTGTCAGGCCTAGTCAAGCTTTAAGCCTAACCTGAGCGCCTCTATATTTATGTCACCTTGTCAGTGCTGGGAGCCGGACGGGCAGGATCCTCTCCCTGGTATGATCTCAAACACTGTTAGGCCTATTTAGACAGATTATTCATATTCGATCGGTTGCCTTATTGTATTGTTTGATTAAACCACCAAAAAGTGTGCAAAGTCAGCCAAATGCATTGTATTCACTGTACTTACTCGTACTATTACGCCTCCGATACTGAGATACATGATTGACTCTAACAAAGTGGGTCTGTATTATAATAATGCGAACCGTTTGCATGAACGGCATATGCATTATGATTATGCAACTGACATTATACCTATACCTATTTATGTACATTAATCGATGTTATAATCCATGCGTATTTGTATCAACAATTGTAAAATATCGTTCATTGCTGATGCTAACCACCAAGGACGTAAGAGCGTCTTGGAAAGTGGGGGCTCATTCAAATTTTGATATTGCCTTGAGAGAAACTCTATTGTCCTATCCAAGATATGCAAGATTTCTTAGCGAGTTTTAGCTCTTCTCGTCTTGGTGTACATACTTTGTGCCCTCTCACACTGTCTTCATTTAAAAAAGGGGGAAAGAAGAAGAAGAAGAAAAAACAAAACAGAATTAGAGCGTACCACACACGACGCCTGTCAAATCTCTCCCTCCCCACGTTGAAGTTTCGGTCCTTTGCGCTGCGCAGCCTGCCGGCCATCCTGCCCTGACCATGTCACCCTGCCACTGCTCGGTATCTCTGCCGGCTGTCCCAGCGTCCCCGATGCCTCGCAGATCGGCCGCCGCCGCTGACGGCTTGGCGTGACACAACGTGTCCATGGTGTGCCGCACGGCCGGCGCCGTCGAATCGGACGCGTCAACTGTATCGCGCGTCACAGATCGTCGCAGCGCGCCGGAATCGACTCCCAGCGCGGCGCGTCCGGCAGACAGCACAGATTGAATATATCTGTGATGGCTGCCACCGAGTCGAGTCGAGCCTGGTCGACCGACAGCCGAGGCAATTTCCGAGCAAATCAAGCCCACCCGGGAGCCGCTAAATGGCAATTCAGGGCTGCAGCTTTTGCAAAACAGGGTGCTTGTTGCATAGCATCGAATATCACATGAAGACCTGTTCACTGCCGTGCTCGCTTTGTCCTGTCGCTAAAGCTGGTGCACGACGCTCCGTTTTCTCTCCGTTTACTGAGAAGTGCGTGTCTGCGTTCCTGGCGCGGCGGCGGCGGTTGTGGCGCGGTGGCGGCGGCGGTGGCGCGGCGGCGGTGATTGTGGCGCGGCCGCGGCGGTGGTGGCGCGGTCTGCGTCCGTCTCTCTCACCTCGTCGGTTGGCCGGGGCGCTCCGGGCACGTCGGACAGTATATTATACCGCCTTCTCATAGCCAAGATGGCCTCCTCCTGATAAACCAATCGCGTAATGACCAGCGCGCGTTGCCATAGCAACCGGCTGATCGAACAACAGAAATATGGACTTTTTAAGACGTGCTGGGGCGATGTTTGATGGCGCGATCGATACTGGCGGAGAGGCGAGGCTCTCGAGGGGCGGCTGACCAGCCGGTCGGCGCTGAAACTGACCAGCGAAACGGCCAAACGGCACAGATGGGGGGAGTGCGCGCTCCCAGCTGGCAGGCCGCGCCATTGGAGGTGTTTTTATTGTCCGGTAAGAAATTGGTCAGCTGAAGGAGGTGTGTTTATGGGCTTGTTTGGCGTGTGCATTGGGCATTCATGGCGGCAGCAGCGCATTGCCATTTATTCGGGAAAGAGAAACTGTGTCGGCGGAATGCGTTAGCTAAACCCAGCGCCGAAAAGCAAGGAAGCTGTTGAGCTAGGACAAAGAGGGTCACTAGCAGAAGTGCAGACCGAGCACAGGCAAGTATGTAAACTTGACAAGCGTGAACGACAAATGGAGCTGATAGTTTGCCGGCGGAGGGAATCGCCCACCGTCGCAACAGGCTGCCTCACAGACGTGTCTCACACTAATGTCTCACGCTAATGGCTGCTGAAACGCTGACAGGAACATACGCTGTGACCTGTAGGAACCCGGCTTCAAATGAACCGCATCCACCCTTTTGGAGCACTTGGAAGGAACATCTCTTGCTCCGCCAGATATGAATAGAAGACAAGTGACGATGAATAGAACACTGCATTCTTACCATATTTTCTTTGCCCAATAATAATCGCATTGCATTTGCCCGACAATCTCGCTGTTTCACAAAGCAGTGATTTCAAATAGAAAATAATGAGATACCTGATATAAAGTTGAAAAACTTTTAAGGTACATTATTCCTCCTGGATAATTTGATTAATGGTATAGGTAAACCAAGCCAGTACAAACCACCCTGGCGAACTTAGCGTATCCCATTATGTCGTTCATTTGCGTATGGCATTGTTAGGCAGCTTGGTATTGTATTGTATTGTATTTAACGACTTCATGCCATCCACACACATTGTGGCTATTCCTAACCCGGCAAAGATAAGCTGGTGCAAAGATAAGCCATGCAAATGAAGACAAGTTTTGTAATGTATATTTCGGAGATATATTTTGCCGCCTTGGAGACAATTTGATTGAATTTAAGAATGTACGAGACTGGTTTAGACTAGAGAAGCTAGGGTCGAATCTTATGACAATCACATAAACGTTGCTGATGAGGATATTTTAATTTATGTGCGCATCGATTTCTTTGGTCATTTGACGCCTCAGTGTTTCTGATATGACGATGTCAGAGTGCCCAATTCTGATATGACGATGTCAGAGTGCCCAATTCTGATATGACGATGTTAGAGTGCCCACTTCTGATATGACGATGTCAGAGTGCCCAATTCTGATATGACGATGTTAGAGCGCCCAATTCTGATATGACGATGTTAGAGTGCCCACTTCTGATATGACGATGTTAGAGTGCCCACTTCTGATATGACGATGTTAGAGTGGCCACTTCTGATATGACGATGTCAGAGTGCCCACTTCTGATATGACGATGTCAGAGTGCCCACTTCTGATATGACGATGTTAGAGTGGCCACTTCTGATATCACGATGTTAGAGTGCCCAATTCTGATATGACGATGTCAG
Source organism: Chirona hameri (assembly GCA_036785665.1). Classification (NCBI taxonomy): domain Eukaryota; kingdom Metazoa; phylum Arthropoda; class Thecostraca; order Balanomorpha; family Balanidae; genus Chirona; species Chirona hameri. The sequence goes on from JAXIVJ010007784.1 coordinate 53,136, forward strand.
AGTGCCCACTTCTGATATGACGATGTCAGAGTGCCCACTTCTGATATGACGATGTTAGAGTGCCCAATTCTGATATGACGATGTTAGAGTGCCCAATTCTGATATGACGATGTTAGAGTGCCCACTTCTGATATGACGATGTCAGAGTGCCCACTTCTGATATGACGATGTTAGAGTGCCCAATTCTGATATGACGATGTTAGAATGCCCACTTCTGATATGACGATGTTAGAGTGCCCAATTCTGATATGACGATGTTAGAGTGCCCAATTCTGATATGACGATGTTAGAGTGCCCACTTCTGATATGACGATGTTAGAGTGCCCACTTCTGATATGACGATGTTAGAGTGCCCAATTCTGATATGACGATGTTAGAGTGCCCAATTCTGATATGACGATGTTAGAGTGCCCAATTCTGATATGACGATGTTAGAGTGCCCAATTCTGATATGACGATGTCAGAGTGCCCACTTCTGATATGACGATGTCAGAGTGCCCACTTCTGATATGACGATGTCAGAGTGCCCACTTCTGATATGACGATGTCAGAGTGCCCACTTCTGATATGACGATGTCAGAGTGCCCACTTCTGATATGACGATGTCAGAGTGCCCAATTCTGATATGACGATGTCAGAGTGCCCACTTCTGATATGACGATGTCAGAGTGCCCACTTCTGATATGACGATGTCAGAGTGCCCACTTCTGATATGACGATGCCAGAGTGCCCACTTCTGATATGACGATGTCAGAGTGCCCACTTCTGATATGACGATGTCAGAGTGCCCACCTCTGATATGACGATGTTAGAGTGCTCAATTCTGATATGACGATGTTAGAGTGCCCAATTCTGATATGACGATGTCAGAGTGCCCACTTCTGATATGACGATGTCAGAGTGCCCACTTCTGATATGACGATGTTAGAGTGCCCAATTCTGATATGACGATGTTAGAGTGCCCAATTCTGATATGATGATGTCAGAGTGCCCACTTCTGATATGACGATGTCAGAGTGCCCACTTCTGATATGACGATGTCAGAGTGCCCACTTCTGATATGACGATGTTAGAGTGCCCAATTCTGATATGACGATGTTAGAGTGCCCAATTCTGATATGACGATGTCAGAGTGCCCACTTCTGATATGACGATGTCTGAGTGCCCACTTCTGATATGACGATGTTAGAGTGCCCAATTCTGATATGACGATGTTAGAGTGCCCAATTCTGATATGATGATGTCAGAGTGCCCACTTCTGATATGACGATGTCAGAGTGCCCACTTCTGATATGACGATGTCAGAGTGCCCACTTCTGATATGACGATGTTAGAGTGCCCAATTCTGATATGACGATGTTAGAGTGCCCAATTCTGATATGATGATGTCAGAGTGCCCACTTCTGATATGACGATGTTAGAGTGCCCAATTCTGATATGACGATGTCAGAGTGCCTACTTCTGATATGACGATGTTAGAGTGCCCAATTCTGATATGACGATGTTAGAGTGCCCACTTCTGATATGACGATGTTAGAGTGCCCAATTCTGATATGACGATGTCAGAGTGCCCACTTCTGATATGACGATGTTAGAGTGCCCAATTCTGATATGACGATGTCAGAGTGCCCACTTCTGATATGACGATGTCAGAGTGCCCAATTCTGATATGACGATGTTAGAGTGCCCAATTCTGATATGATGATGTCAGAGTGCCCACTTCTGATATGACGATGTTAGAGTGCCCAATTCTGATATGACGATGTCAGAGTGCCCACTTCTGATATGACGATGTCAGAGTGCCCAATTCTGATATGACGATGTTAGAGTGCCCAATTCTGATATGATGATGTCATAGTGCCCACTTCTGATATGACGATGTTAGAGTGCCCAATTCTGATATGACGATGTCAGAGTGCCCACTTCTGATATGACGATGTTAGAGTGCCCAATTCTGATATGACGATGTCAGAGTGCCCACTTCTGATATGACGATGTTAGAGTGCCCAATTCTGATATGACGATGTCAGAGTGCCCACTTCTGATATGACGATGTTAGAGTGCCCAATTCTGATATGACGATGTCAGAGTGCCCACTTCTGATATGACGATGTTAGAGTGCCCAATTCTGATATGACGATGTTAGAATGCCCACTGCTGATATGATGATATTCGAGTGACCACTTCTGATATGGTGATGTTAGAGTGGCCACTTCTGATATGACGATGTTAGAGTGCCCACTTCTGATATGATGATGTTAGAGTGGCCACTTCTGATATGACGATGTTAGAGTGCCCACTTCTGATATGACGATGTTTGAGTGCCCACTTCTGATATGATGATGTCAGAGTGCCCACTTCTGATATGACCATGTTAGAGTGCCCACTTCTGATATGACGATGTCAGAGTGCCCAATTCTGATATGACGATGTTAGAGTGCCCACTTCTGATATGACGATGTCAGAGTGCCCACTTCTGATATGACGATGTTAGAGTGCCCACTTCTGATATGATGATGTTAGAGTGCCCACTTCGCATCACAAACGGCTCACCTCGTGTGTCTGCGACAATAGACACATCGACACCGACACTGACACCGGCGGCGGCCGGCGGGCGGCCCGGGCCACACATTTCGGCCGGCGGCCCACGTGCCGCACGTGCCGCACGTGGCACACGTGCCACGCTCGTGGCTAATGATGCGCGCACGGCCTTTCGACGACCGGCCCTATTCCGGCAATTATCGCCCAGATAAATCATAGCGGGGCCGTCATCTTCGGAGCCGGCTTGTTAGCTGTTCCGGGACCGGGGCCGGGACCGGGACCAGGGCGAGGCCGGGACCGGGGCCGGGGCCGGGCCGGGGTGCGGCCAAATGGCGGCACGTGTGAGCCATTGTGACGCGGCAGACGAGCTGATGGTGTCAGCTACAGATGCTCGGTGATAAGCCCCGGAGAAGGCCGACTGGGCTTATGCTATCTGCAGATCTGCTGAAATTGGGGATATGGACGGATTTATACCGGAGGGAGGTGCCGAATGGAATCATATTCGCCAGGGCAGATTGCATACATCAGCTACTATCTAACGATGGACAATGACAGCGGACGAGAAGGTGCTCTCCTTTGAATGATAAATGTAAATGCTGGAGTTCTTTGTTGGCATCAGCAGTTCTGAATAGAAATGAATGCTGTAGCTTTGGCTGCCGCTGGTTAATGATAAAGTATTAACAATTTGATAATAAAATATTAGAGTTTACGATACTATTAGGGTGCAATGCAACCATTACCCAAATATTTCCTATATTGCACCAAACCAAACCTTTACCACTTTTTAACTACCTTTCCTCACTATCCTGACTGATACTTCACACTTCATACTTGTACTGTTGTCTTTGTGTGCTTCATACGCACTTTAAAGGGAAATAAAGACCATGATTTATGGAAATAAAGAAAAGCAAGACATAACATTAAATCATTTACGGAATAAAGACCTTTTATTTATTTGTATGCATTATTTTATGCCACATGTTTGGTATCAAAATGATCCAGCCTAAATTTCAGAGTGAAATAACAACATTTTCTATTTCGAAAATTACACTTGGGGATTTTTTTTTTTTAAACAGGTACATAAAGCTCTTTCGGAGCTCATGATCGGTGTTTTCCCTCCACTATTAGGAGCGCGACACCTCCGTTGATTTTGTTTCAATTTGTTGAACGTTGAGAAGTGCCACTAATTCTTAGATCGTTTCTGCGAAATACCAAGTGTATGGTCGACCAAAGTAAAGAGCAATTTCGTACGCTGAAAATGAAGTGACGAAATGATGTTTAAGCTCAATTAGACTAATGTTAGCAAATAATTAACTGATGTCAACATTTTATTTTCGTTGTTACTGCTGGGCTCCACTGCGCGTTTTTGCAATTTATCGCTTCGCTTTTGCATTTGATCAGGTCGACTTTGCGTTTTCTCACGTCCATACAAATGTTAACTTCGTGTTAACCCTATTAGTGGCAGGCTCCTGGCTACCCCTATTAGTGGCATTGGGGGGGGGGGGGGGGGGGATTCCGCCCCACGGAGATCTCGAGATCTACCCGTCCGATTTCCAAAAATCAAACAGCGTTTGACTCTCCTCAACACGATCTATATTTCTATAAAACAAAATATATGGGGCAGCAGGGCGGCAAAAACAACAAATATTAGAGGTATTTGGGATCCAACACAGCTGTCATGTTTACCAACCGATTTCAACGCAACTAATGGAGATAAATAAATATTGAATTGGTGATTGATATATGATGGTGACTTTTTAAAATTCAAAAACCATAGGCGTTTTCAGGTCACTAAATTTTGGGGTAAAATAAATGCCTTATAAAACCGTCTTTTTTCTTCTTCTTTTTCGATAAATGAATTGGTGCGCTATTGTGACATCGGACACAACAGTTATAAAGCATATTTACATCCAAAGGCGGTGCCAGGTTAGCGAAAAAGAGAGGCAAAATATATAAAAAATCACTTCCTGTAAACCTGCCCTTTTCAACTTTCTGAAACCGCCTCTGCCGTGCAATATTTATTATAGTTCACTAAAATAAAAAAAAGATCCCGTTACAAGCGTCGAGTCATCAGAACCTATGTACGACGAGCCCTGAAAACATGCAGCACTTGGCAGCTCTTCGATAGAGAAGTTGCTCACGTCAAGAAGATGTTACTGAATAACAACTACAAGGCAACGGATTCTTCAGGACATCGTGAAGAAGAACGTCACACCTACAGACAACAACCGCGTGGCGCTGCGTATCTACTACAGAGATAGGCGTACATCGAACCTGATCATGAGAAACAACCCGAATAAGTCCACAACCCTGAAGTGTTCCAATATAGTTTACCAGTTTACCTGCCCAGATGAGGATTGCAAGCCTCATAATACCCCGGTCTTCTATATAGGACACACGAAAACCACCCTATCAAGGCGACTCACCTACCACAAACAAAACGGAGAACTCGAGAAACACATGCGAGAAACACACCGCCGCAGGATCACTCGCCAAGATCTGGTTGAAAACACGAAGATCCTCGACTTTCAGAAGTACCGCAAGCGTCTCCGGATACTGGAGGCAGTGTACATCCATCTACTGAGGCCGACCTTGAATATCCAGCGCGACCATGAAGGGATTATCACCCTTCATGATATGACCGTTTAGAGTAGTGGGTAACGTAAAGAAAGCTTCAATTTTCCTTTTGCGTTATGTTCGTAGATGAGGATTGCTGACAGACTTTGCATGCCTAACATGTGTGAAAATATGTGATTGATCGAAATGTTACAGTGAATGATTCGATTTGAAAAAACGATACTTAGATAGCTTGTGCAATGCAATGTATTATTTTATTAATTTATGTATACTTATGCTTGATAATGTCATGTGAATATGACGAAACCGGTTGCAAATAATGACTTTGATTGGAGACTTGATATCTGATGTCAATGAGAATGCTAAACATATTATTAGATTGCTAGAAAAAAACTCAAAATAAACTAGTAAATGCAAAGAATTCGGTCATTTTTAACCAAACATGTTTAGAACAGGGATTGCTTCTTAAATATTCATATATATATATATATATATATATATATATATATATATATATATATATATATATATATATATATATATATATATATATATATATATATATATATATATATATATATATATATATATATATATATATATATATATATATATATATATATATATATAT
>JAXIVJ010007785.1:7500-58881 GCA_036785665.1 Chirona hameri
TCGTTAAAAGTGTGGAACGCTTACCAACTTTAACTTGACATGCCTTCGGTAGGAATGTTTTTATACAAAATATAATCAATTTACAATATATTTTGGTCTCATCTGTCGATTTCAAGTAATAACTCCATTTTGTGGGAAAAGGTAATTATTTCCCTTTAAAGTAGCATGAAAATGTGTTTATAATTTTTAAAGGTTATGCATTTGCAACAAACTGACTGTCGGGAACGGCAATTCAATGTCGGTATTTCAAAATTCCCAAAAATGAAATGCTATGTATGCCTTGTGCTTACATATGCCTTTGTGCTTTTCCCTGCTTCGACTCATCACCGCACTTGTTTTTTTTTTCTCACGAAGTTGCAGTGAGGGATAATCCCTCTGCTCCGGCAATTGTGGAGCAAATGTTCTCCACGTTCCCACGTGAAAAATAACCAGTTACGAGACACGCGATATGCTCTCATCGCCCACTCGATCCAGACAATCTGTTATCAGTCTGATCGCTATTACCGCTGTTTGGCCAAGTCCAGTTGTTTGCTGAAACCTTTTGAGCTGATCGCGAGTTTGTGGTCGCTTGTAATCGATTGAATGATTTAAACACTTAGCCTGTATCGAGGCCTACCCTCCTGACCACCACGCTTGTTTAGGAAACAGCAAACGAACAGGGCCGAGTGTCACGAACCTTAAAATCCTTAAAAGTAACCATTGAACTGCACACGGTACTTTTCCTAAAGTTGGAGAATATGACTGGGCCTCATGGTTTTCCTGACAACGTCACTGGCTCATGCCAATCATGACTCCCCACTTCATATACACAGGCAGAACGGCTCGTGAACTGAAACATTCACAGTGCAAGAACGTGACGAGCATCACGCAACATAGCGCCAGTCCCGGATGCCAGCCAAGAAACAAAAAACACGTGTCGTCAATCTACCACGAATGACAGTTACAACCTGCTCGCCAGTAGTTCCTGAGCGGTTCCCGCGTTCGCTCGCTTGCGCCCGGCTACGGCTCCAGTGTTGGGCAGAAATCGATTTGTAAACACCAGTCGATTCGATCAATAGTCGATCTTTTTAAGTTCGCTTGTGAAATGATGATGGATAACGCCTGTTTAGGTAGGTAGTTTGTCCCCAGCTCCTTGGCTATCAGTAGATCAGTTTCATTGGCTCTTTAGCAACAACGTATTGGCAGAATTCATGTCTGACAAAGCTTAGGACTGCATGTAAATAAGTGTCCCGTGTCCAGCTCAGAGAAAGGTGTCACAACGCACATTAACACATAACTGCGCCACTCCATTGATCTCCACTCCATAGTTAATATAAGACCAGACGGCCTCTAGTCGTAACTACGATTACCTGCATACGAGTATATGTATAATTATACACCAGATCGGCGAATGTTTTTGTTTCAGTGAGCTCCGTTGCGGTATATAAGCGGCAGACATGTGTGAGGATCTCAAAAGGGGATCTCGGGATCCGATCCTCAGGATCTGGATCCCGGATTCACTGAGATCATGGGTCAGTTTTAGCAACGTGTCCGCGCAAGTCCTCCTCCCTGCATCAGGGGGCCTGCTTTCCGCGCAGAAGGGTTCAGGTCTGGGCGGTGGCCGTGGGCCACATCGGCTCTGAGAGCGGCCTCTATACGCCAGGAAGGGCCTATGCGACATTTGGGAGCAAGGGAGGAGCGCATGCCCCATGCGCCTCGATTCGCCCCTGCCGCACGGTGCAGTCAAATGTGCTATGTGCTGTGGTGATATGCGCTAGGGTGACAATTTTTCGAAGTTTGGAATTTGTATTGGGACGCCCCCGCAAAATGTGATGCTACTAACAAAAACATCACCTCTAGAATTATTTGGAAAAATATTAATATTTAGAGGTAGCGCAATGGCCTCAAAGATTACACGGTCCCTCTATTATAGGCGTATGGCCTATTGCTCATTGTTTTACGAAGTCGGGTACAAGGAACTTCCAAACGGAGGTGTGATGAATTAATCTCACCAAAGGCCAAAAGGCTATTTTTTGGTCAAACTGTTTTTCGCAAATAACCTTTTGCCTAATAAAGATAAGGTAATAATGTTAACCCCATCATGTTTGTCTCTTCAAGGCGCTTCGAACCATATTCATGTAGACCAGGTTAGGTCAACTTATAAATTTGACTCAGGTCAAGGTCAAGTGGTGACTCAAGTAGGTCATGTTGCATATTTAAAAACGTGTTTCGACGAGACAAATATATTGGTGTCAGTTGCACTGCTCTATCTTCATTCTGTCGAGAGTTATTGACACAAAAGCGTTGGTGACCTCAGATGACCTCTGCCGACCCTGAGGGGTCACTGAACAAAAATTATACCTGGTTCATCAAGAATGATATATGATAACATTATCCAGGAGGAATTGGAATGATATCATGCTTATCCTCGGAAAAGGAAGCATTTTAATATTTCCCAATAATGGGGAGGTCACGAAATTGACCCGACTTTTGGTCAAAGATATATTTTTTAAAAAATCCGAGATAAACGAATTGTAGGTACTTTGACCTTATGAAATCATGTAAGTTTGAAACCGATCGGCCAAAAACTGTGGCTGTGGTACGACTACAAACGTCTTTGGAGGTGGTGTCACGTGACCTGACTTGATATGACCCGAGGTTAAACATTTCACACAATGTGGGTGATTGGTGCCCAAGCACCTGTGCCGAAAAAGGCGGCGCTGTGCGCCGACATTTTTCCGCTATCCTCGAAAAACCTTAGGGAGGCGTCTAAACGCACGGCGCGGGTTAAAGGGACTGACCCACCTTCCCAAAAGTTGTCAAATGTACGCCGCTTGTGGTGCAAAATATGAATTAATTGCTGCCGAACACGATTATGACATTTGTTTATCTCAAACAGTGCTCAATTTCATAAAAAGGTACGTTTTAATATTTGGATTGATGACGTCATATTGAGCTCTAGAGAGCTACACAGAAATCCTTTACGCTGCCAAGGTATGGACACAATTATTTCGAGACAATTCTGGCGCTTTAAATACAAAACAAACTAATTACGAAACCCTTGAAACGTAGCAAATATCTCCAAGGTTCACCTTAAAACAAGTCGACTATCATCACCAGTTGGATTAAAGAGAGACGACGCTGTCGGTTTAGAGGCCCTATTAAAATAAACATGGGCCTTATTTTGTACAGATGTCAAAATCAAACTCGAATATCTTTTTAATTAGATCATAGTGGTTGGTTTAACTGCTACCATACTTAATTTCAATGCCAAGCCATCAAAATGGCTATCTCAACTCAAATATAATGTTAAGGTGGGATAGTCCCTTTAATACGCTCGGTCAGACCCGAGGGATTCCGGCCAGGTTGTTCAGTAAGAGTGCAGACGGTCTAGATTTGCCATTGCCAGACCGCATCGCACCTTTCTGCATCATATCCAACATAAAAGCATGGTTAAAAGCCGCCGAAAACGATTCCAGACTATCGTCCATTTTGCGGGGCGTCCCAATACAAATTCAAAACTTCGAAGACACAATTGTCACCCTAAATTGTGCATGCTGCTCGGCAACGTGCATGTTATACGGTGACATCATGTCACCTTCAGAATATCACTGGCAGACAGCGTACGACCGCAGGCAAGCCAGACAAGCCACTGTGGACTACTAGCCAATACCGTGCAATCGGCCATCACGGCCTCTGTAAAAACGGTCATGCCAGAAGCTGTTAAACCCTATGGAGCCTGGCTGTGTGACTCAGCGACAAGAGTCGACAAGCAACCAACCAGCTCAAACGCTGGCACAAGCAACGCCATGTGCACTCGACGGTAATCCGACAATGGTCGCGACATTGGCACCAAGCGACCAGAGTCAGGTCATAAGCACACATCCAGGGCGATATGCGATACACCCAGCCGCAGCTCAGTGAGTTCTGACAGACCAGTGGCGTGTGCAGAGGCGTAGCCAGGGGGTGCAAATGGTGCTCCTGCACCCGGGAGATTTTGCCGGGCCCCCTATGCCCGGCTGCAACGACACGGCCTGGCGGCCGTCATTTTATGTTGATGTAAAATACCATGAGTGAAGCGGATCCAAAGCCCTCTCACACAATACAAGGACCCTCCTAGTCTGTCAGAGAGCCCTATGATAAGGAGGAAGACCCTTTCGTGAGCCCTCTCAGGCCTGAAATGGGCCCTCTCAGGCCTGGAATGGGCCATCTCAGACCTGGCATGGGCCCTCTCCAAGGGCGTATCCAATGGGGTACCCGGAACACTCGCGGGTACCCCCTTGAGCTGAGGGGCCCATTTTATTTTTGTCTAACGGGCCCTAAGCGGTCTTAGGGGCACCACTTAGCTAGCCAGACATACCCACGGTGTCGATCTGAGGGACAATCGGTCGACCCGTGTGTGTGTGTGTGTGGGGGGGGGGCTCAGTCGGCCTGAAGGAGCCCTCAGTCGGCCTGAGGGGGCCCTCAGGCGCCCTGAAGGGGCCCTCAGTTGGCCTGATGGGGCCCTCAGTCGCCCTGAAGGCAGGGTCCTAGGATTGCTTTGGAGCTTGAGTGCGGAGTGGAAAATTATGGCAACAAAATCAGCATAAAGAGTGGAAAATTATAGCTAAAAATTAGCATAAAGAGCGGAAAATTCAACCAAAAACGATTGTATTCAGCCCAATTAGCCGCTCACTAGAATTAGTTATTACCTATGCCAATTCTGACCTGTACCGGGGGTACCGGACTCTGGCCCAGTACCCTGTCTTGTCCTATCAGTACATCCATAGATCAGTATGGAGTTAAAATTATCCAGTACATTTTAGAATAAGGAGTGGAAAATTAAGAGGAAAACTTGGGAAAAAGAGTGGAAAAATAGTATCCATGGGGTGTCGTTTTCAACCCAAATTTCCCAATGCTAGGACAATGCCTGAAGGGGCCCTCAGTCGACCTAAGGGGCCGTTAGTCGGCCTGAGGGGCCCTCAGTCGGCCTGAAGGGCCCCTCAGTCGGCCTAAGTTAGTCTGAGGGGACATTCAGTCGGCCTTAGGGGCCCTCAGTCGGCCTGAGGGGCCCTCAGGCGCCCTGAATGGGCCCTCAGTCGGGCTGAAGGGACACTCAGTCGGCCGGAGGGGCCCTCAGTCGTCCTGAAGGAGCCCTCAGTCGGCCGCCTTAGGGGCCCTCAGTCGCCCTGAAGGGGCCTTCAGTCGGCCTGAGTTAGTCTAAGAGGACCCTCAGTCGGCCTGAGTTAGTCTAAAGGGACCCTCAGTCGGCCTGACGGGCCCTCAGTCACCCTGAAGGGGCTCTCAATCGGTCAGTTAGTCTGAGGGGACCCTCAGTCGCCCTGAAGGGGCCTTCAGTCGGCCTGAGTTAGTCTAAGGGGACCCTCAGTCGGCCTGAGTTAGTCTAAGGGGACCCTCAGTCGGCCTGAGTTAGTCTAAGGGGACCCTCAGTCGGCCTGACGGGCCCTCAGTCACCCTGAAGGGGCTCTCAATCGGTCAGTTAGTCTGAGGGGACCCTCAGTCAGCCTGAGGGGCACTCGGTCGGTCTGAGGGACCCTTAGTCGTCCTAGGATAGCCCTCGAATGGCCTGAGAGACCCTCAGTTGGCCTGAGATGGCCCTCGTCTGGTTTGAGGATGCCCTTGGTTTACATGAGGTTGTCCTCGGACTGCCTGAGCCCTGAGGGGCCTTCGGTCGGATGGCCTGAGAGACCCTCAGTTGGCCTGAGATGGCCCTCGTCTGGTTTGAGGGTGCCCTTGGTTTACATGAGGTTGTCTTCGGACTGCCTGAGCCCTGAGGGGCCTTCGGTCGGTCACTCCCTGAGCATGTCAGCAGGGCGACAAAGCAGCCAGCGTAGTCCCTTGTCAGGTCGTAAGAGCCCCTTAACAGGTGGGAGGGCCCCTGGACAGACCAGTGCCCCTGGGAAGTTAAAAGGGCCATGTGCAGGTCAAAGAAATCCCTGACCAGACCGAAAAGGCCCCTGGGCGGGTAAGAAGGGCCCCTGAACATGCCGAATTGGCCCCTAGCCAGCATGGAGGGGCCCCAGGACAGGTCGGAGCGCCCCTTGAGCATGTCGACAGGGCGACAAAGCAGCCAGCGCAGTCAGACCAGAAGAGTCGCTGGGGAGGTCGGAGGGGCTCCTGGGCAAGTCTAGAGTGGCCCCTGACTAGACTGAAAGAGTCTCTGGGCCGGTCGGAAAGGCCCTTGAACATGCCAGATGAGTTCCTAGCCAGACTGGAGGGGCCCCTGGGCAGGTTGGAGGGGCCCCTGAGCATGTCGGCAGGGCGACAAAGCAGCCAGTGCAGTCCCTGGCCAGGTCGGAAGGACCTCTGAACAGGCCGAATGGGCCCCTTGACACACAAGAGGGGCTTCTTGGAAGGTCAGAGAAGTCCCTGGTCAGACCGGAAGGGCCCAAAGCACGTAGATATCCCAAATGAAGATTAAATACACAGATCATGTTTGCGTATTTAAAGGGACTGTCCCACCTTTGTGAAAGTTGTCGAATCACACTTAATTGTATGTCTACATGTCAGGCGAGGTCAGCTGAACATGTTCGTGAACTTTTTTCCGAAAAAATCCTTATCTTGGAAGATATTCAACTTTTAGTTTTAGGCGGAAAGTTGGGTTGGTGACGTCATATGATTTTTTTAATAACAGGGAAATCCTTTGTGCTGCCAAATATATGGGACAATTTTTTTGTCGACATCTATTGCGCAGAAAAAGCAAACCACCCGGTGTCTAGATTGGCTTAGATTGCGAACCACCCGGGGATCGAGAGATGAAAGACGAAAATATGCCACGGCTAACCTGAAAGGGAGATAATCACCTTTTTCCACAAAAATGAAGTTAGCAGCTGAAATCGATAGACGAGGCCAAAATATGATGTAAATTCATCACATTTTGCATATAAACATTCCTACCGAAAGATATTGGCAGTTTCTACCGATAAGCGATCCACGCTTATATCGGTCGGTACTCAGCAAGTACTCGGTAACGAATTCAGTAAATTAGCCTCCCTACGCATTGTTATTTATCATGAAGGTATGCAATATGTTTCCTGCACTCTATCTTTTGCGAATATGTGCCAAACTTTTATGAACAATCAACAATCAATTGACAAAAGTGCATGGAAATCGGCAGTTTAGCTTGGCCCCGGACGGCGACCTATTTAGTGTCGGCGATTTGTTTATAAGTGCCCATTCATTATTCAACAACGTTGAACATATTGATGCAAAAGCGTGCGCTTGCGTGCGCAAATGTTGCGCCTCCAAAAGTGAAGAGAAAATACCGATCATTAATTTTCCCAAACTTCCAACTTCAAATTAGGGAATAATTTTATTTAATTCTTAAATTTAGAACACATCATTTGAATACCATAACGGTAGCCAAAGCAATTGTTGCTAAACAAAATCAAAAGGTGATTATCTTCCTTTAAAACAAGTCGACTATCATTACCAGTTGGGTAAAGAGACGACGCTGTCGGTTTAGAGGCCCTATTCAAATACACATGGGCATTATTTTTTACAGATGTCAAAATCAAACTTGAATATCTTTTTGATTAGGTCATTGTGGTCGTTTTAACTGCTACCATACTTAATTTCAATGCCAAGCCATTAATGCCTATCTCAACTCAAATATAATGTTAAGGTTGGATTGTCCATAGGCGTAGGAGACGGGGGGGGGCAGGGCCCCCCCCCCCCCCCCAAACATTTTGGATTTTAACATTACGCCTATGAGCGTTGCATGGAAAGAATCGACTTCAGAATGCCTCCTGGTCCCCCAACTTGAACATAGTTCCTACGCCCCTGGGATAGTCCCTTGAATATCACCCACTCCACATCATGCCTTTTCGCGGATCCCAGATGAGTCCCTGAACAGGTCGGAAGGGCGTTGAAAAGGTCGGAGGGGCCCCTAGACGATCTGAAGGGACCCTGGGTCTTTCAACAGTAAGCATGCAGTTGTCCAGGGAATAAAACTCACAACTTTCGCGCCGCGGAGCGGCGCAATCTAACTACAATTTGAATTATATGCGCCATGCGGGGTAGAAGAAAAAATCGTGCTGTTTCTCGGCGCATTTATGTGTTGTGTCGCTACTTTCCTATACAATTGGGCAAAATAGTTCGCTTTAACACTTTTTCCGCACTTTTAAACGCACAATAGCATTTTTAGATGTCCGCACCATACGCAATGCGACGCATTGATGAGAATGTATATCCAGGGCATAAGACTAAAAAAATCGCGCCACTCAGCGGCGCAATATATTTAAGAGTTCCAGGTCTTGAGCCTAAACAAATATTCGAAGTTGGTATAAATTATTCCAACTTGGTGTCGCTGGTTCCAAAGCTGATATGGCAGTTCGCTAACTCCAACTCCTAAAAGTTGGTATGGCCCAGCCATACCTGTCATAGTGTCATATTGCATTCTCCATCCTTGTAACGTGCCTTTTCATCCGTTTTGTTTGGCCCTTTCAACGCTTGGGAAGAGGGCCCTTTCAACGCTCGGGAAAGGGGCCCTTTCAAGCCCCCCCTCTGGACGAAATCCTGGCTACGTGCCTGGGCCAGAGGTGGTCCTATGGAGGTCAGAGCCCAGAGGTGCCCCTGAAGTCCAGAAGCGGCCCTCTGGAAGCCAGAGGGGAGGTGAGAGGAGCCCTATGGAGGTCAAAGGCCCCTTCTCAAGTGGAGGCCCCCTTTCAAATGGAGGCCCCTAAATTTTGACTTGCCCCCCCCCCCCCCTCTAACAAAAATCCGTGGCGCCGCCCCTGTCGGTGGCCATCATCATAACGAAGCCATCGTCATCGTATTCGGTTCCTCGTAACGCTGAATTGAATTTATAACATTTTTAGCTTCTTATGCTATAGGTAGATGGCCAACCGCCTATATTTTTGGGTTTTATCAGGAAACCCGTTAAAAAATCGCGCCGCTTGGCGGCGCTAAATATCAAGTACCTACTATAACATGACAATTCACATACAAATGCTGCAAAAGCTTAAATACACGAATAAAATGGGGTGGATTTTTTCATCATTTCAGCCGACCGAACCCCCCCCCCCCCCCCCCCCCCCCCCCCCCCCCCCACACACACACAATAAAAAATGTTCGGCGACGCCCCTGCCTACCTACATAGTTCTGGAAATGGGCCCCGGGCGGACCTAGAACCACTTTCTAGCGGCCTCCTGCAGTACTAGTGCCACCTATCGGCCAATCCTAACACCCAGTTCTCACTGGTGGCGCCACTGTACGTCTCACCTATTAGGCGTTCACATGTCATGATTGTAGGCACGGTAAATAGAATACTATTGTAGGTAGTGAAGTATTTTATCCTGCATTGCACAGTTTAGTTGCAGGAGTTGATTACGAGTAAGGCAAAGGCGTCGCCACGGGGGGGGGGGGGGGGAGCAAGAGGGGCAACTCCCCCCAACTGCAACCTTCGACCGGTGACTTCCTGAGACCGATATAGATCCGAGGTGTCGGTTGATAAAGTCCACAGCTTGGCCTCGACACCAAAGTCGCATTTGTTGTCAAATATAGTTTCGCATTGCCAGTAATTTGTATTAGCGCCTGACAACATATGTATAGCCCCACCCCACCTAAAAAATAATGGCGACGCCAATCACAATGGTGTAATTAAATGGTGCCTAGGTTAAAAATATGCACAACTCTGATACTGAGCATGGGGAGACGTAGTTACTCACCATTTATGTTTTTGGCTCCGGTTTATGACAAAGTGCGTCAAATATTTGAGACCTTCGAGACCACCCCCAACCACACACAGCACGCAGCATCCTGCAGCTCAAAACAATCGTTCCAGTTCAAATACAAAAATAACAGTACAAACAGAGGTTTTCATATTTAAAAGTATAATTGATTAGCTTTAATGTAATATTTAAAAAACATTGTTAAGATTGACTTAAAATACATTTCCGTTTGTTATATTTTCAATTTAAATAAATTTCTTGATGCCAGCAGAATACACATTGAATCAGCTGTTTACGCGCAACATTGGTGGATCTGGGAGCTGACGAGGCGTGTTATCGGTTTCTCGCTATATGGGGTACGTTTTAGGACATATTTATCAGTGCTAAACCATTTGTATAACAGTCTGTGTCAATTATAAACGTTGCACAGGTGCTACGCATAAGTTTATCGTGTCGTAGGCTCCTGGTGGTGGTGAAAACTCTCGGTCACGTGACGCTTAGTCATGTGTACTGTGTAGCCCTGTGTGTATCAGCTTAGCATGAATTTAAGCATTTTATGTCCGAAGGCGGCAGGCGCGGACAGTGAGGCTGGTTATTTCCGTTACCATTGGCGTCTCTGTGCTGAGGGTGGGAATCAGGTGACACGGTAAATGTTCAGCTGGTGTCAAATTCGCACCCATTTGTTCGCGCATCGCGTTTCCGTTTCTTGTTTGGCAATTGGCAGCGTCGGTACTGCAGTCCATTTTGTGACGTCATGAGTGTTTAAATATGGTCATTTATTATCAAGAGAGGTGCGATTCTCGGTCGATTTCGGGCGTTTGTGTGGGTATGTCCCTTTTGCCTCCCCTCCCCCGCCTGGATCCGTCATGGCCACAGTCAAATTTGTTGGCATTTACTGGGTCCCGAACGCCATTGACGGGGGGGGGGGTTAAACGCCCCCCCCCCCTGTTTATTAGTTTCAACCCAATGATTGCAGCGAGACACGCAAGGCAGCATTCGAAAGATCGCAATGAGACGAATCAAAAGCACACTAAAAAATGTCAAAGTGAGGTCACATGTCAGGTCACGGTCAGCTCAAAGGTCAAAATCGACGTATTTGAGTGTATGGGCCATACTGTCGATCCAAAGCCTTCGATTGCGACCATGGTCACCCAAAGTGCTCTCAAAGGTATGCTTCGCATCCCGCATGAGCTAAAGTGAGATTCTTGGCAAAGATCAAGGCCAGGTCACAAAAGGTCACTACGCGCAAAATATCTACGAAAGTCATGCAACACATGTTCTATGGGTTATTTTCCACGTAGAATTCGATAGTGATAGTCATTTTTCCATCTCACTGCATTTACATGAAGTAAGTGTCAAGTGCAGCTTCAGGTCAAGTTCAAAGTCAGGTCACTGACGGTCAAAATGTGAAATTGATAAATATAAATAAAAAAGGCATGTGTCTAGACCAGTTCTGTCTCAGAAATACAGTGCTGGCATTGATGTGTCTGTATCTGGTCAATAAAATCATAACAAGCAAAATATGACGTCATGGGTTACCCATACTTTAGATGTCAAGTCAGTCAAAAATGTGTATATCATTTTGCAATTTGGTATGGTAGTTGCCCATGTGTTGCTCTGACATATTCCGTTTTGTTTTAATATCTTTCATTTGTTTTATTTTGTGGCCATCCCCACACACACACTCGCGCGCGCACACGCACACGCACACGCACACGCACACGCACACGCACACGCACACGCACACGCACACGCACACGCACACGCACACACACACACACACGCACGCACGCACGCACGCACGCACGCACACACACACACACACACACACACACACACACACACACACACACACACACACACACACACACACACACACACACACACACACAAAATGGGGGGGGGGTCAAAAACCCAAATTTGCAAAAATACGAGATCGCCATGTTGTAGCCCTTCGCATTTGCTATCTTTTGACGTTTTGGATTGCATTTTGCTCAAAATATGGCATTTGTACGGTCTGGTAAATTTTAGCTGATTTTTGCGTCAAACTCGTATGTAGTGACGTCACTAAATTCGCTATATCTCTGAGAGAACACAATCGACGAAATTGCTTAATTTTGTGCACAGAAGACGTAAAATCGATGTAGAAGAAGATACCCGAAGTTTCATGTTGATAGCGCTATTGGTTTTTGAGCTATTACGAAAGTCCATCAGCCCCCCCCCCCCCCTCCCCTCCCCCCAGTCAATGGCGGGTTAAGTCTTATTTTGCTAAATGAGGAAAATTTGAACGGCAAAAAAAAAACAGACCAAGGCGAGCAGTGCTCAAATATGCAAGGAAATCTAGCAAAGGGGTAATAGGTTTCTCCCCAAACAGGATCAAATTTTCAATTCCCCTACCCCGCACACAAACGCTTTTTATAACGTTCTTATGTCCCTGAGAAGAGGTCGCACTTTCACCGACGTCTCTTCTGGCCGTTGTTTTTTGTTTATCGTGACAAACAATATTGGTAAAAGCAGACATGGAGCTACCACATCCTATGGGTACAGATGACGTGACCACTGACCATAAATATGTCATCTGCCGCGAAACGGAAGCGTAAGGTTTTGGAAACTGGGTAAGTTATTGGCTGAAAAAAGATACCACATTCATTTATCTGAAATGTTTACCGCAATTTGTCAACCTATGTGTTTCTGTATGTCAGGTATGAGCAGCGGGAAGGCACAATGAGCTTGGAAGGCAGCGGCGCGGGCGTCATGACGCGGCAGCCCACCCGTCTCATCTCCATCGTCACGCCGCACGTGCTGCGGTTCCGTCGTCCGATCCTGCGCCAGCCGGCTGAGGAGCCCGATGCGTGCTGCGGCTCCTCCGAGTGCAGCCGGTCGCCGAGTCCGCCGCCGCCGACCGCCGGCCGCGCGCGCATCGTCTCCCTGCACTGCCTGGTCGCGGCGCCCTCGGCCGCCTCGCCATCGGTCGCTTCACCCACCTCCTTAGGCACGGCGCCGAGTGTGACGACCGACTCGGACGGCGGGGAGTCGTCAGGAGCGAGCCAGACGACGACCAGGGCGCAGACGTCCTGGTGCACGGCCTCGCTGTCTCCGTTGTCCGCCCGCCGGTCGGACGGGACGGACGCGGACACGGCCCACCTCTCCATGGGATGCGACGTGATGGAGGTGGTCCCGGCAGACCTGCAGCCGCGGCAGGATGCTGCTTCGCTGCGGCACGGTGGTGCGACCGAACCGACCGCAGACCGCACCCAACCGACGCCAGCGCTGAGTGGTGGTAGTGCGCAAATGTCGACGGGAGAGCCTGCGACGCCGGGTCCGGTGACGCCGCTGATGGGATCCCAGTTACTCTCGGCGGGCGACATTCCGCTGCAGGACGAGTACGTCATATATGACGACTTCGCTGACGAGTCTAGCCAGCACATCGACTACGAGCCCGATGGCGAGACTATGGCCGAGCAGCTGTTCCGCTGCTCGGGGCACACGGCCGGCGGCGGTGACGGTCTGTGGGGTGGTGCCGCCGCCCGACTGGCAGACGAGTGTCGAGACGAGGAAGCGAAACCGCGGTGGAACAACGAAACCTCGCCGCAGATGATGAGTTTGGACCCGATCCTGTTCTTTGACGGCTCACCAGCTGACGGCTCCCAGGGGACCACGTCCGGCTGCCGCTGCTCGCTGGCCGCGTCCTACAACAAGCAGCTGCTGCTGGACCAGCACCTGAACGTGCAGATCCTGCCGGCCGGCCCGCTGTCGCCGCCCGAGGACCGCGGCGTACCCGAGAGTAAGGCCAGCGTGGCCATCCAGCGGCTCATCAGCTCCGTGGTGCCGCCTATATCCGCCGATCTGGTGCAGCCGCAGCTCTATCTCGACTCCGACTCGCTCGGCGCCTGGGTGTCGCCGAAGCTGGCAGCAGCGGCATATACGCGACAGACTGAGACCGCTGGTGGTGACCCGAAGTCGCCCCGGGCGGCGGACGAGAACGCGGCGCTGTTCCTGCCGTCGGTGGGGCCGCCGGCCGAGACGCCGGACTCGCGGCTCTTCCCGGACGGCCCAGCGGTGATCCTCACGCCAGATGACGTGGTGGAGATTGAGGTGCAGTCCGCGCCCGCCCGCCGCGGGAGGGGCGGCCGCGGGCGCGGTCGACGGGCCAGAGGCGGCGGCCGCCGCAGCGCGAAGACAGCCACCACCGGTGACGGCAACCGGGCGTCTCGCGGCCGCCACAGCCGCGGGAGGCGCGCGCGGGGCCGCGGACGAGGCCGTGTTCGGAGCGTCTCGTCTGTGAGGGAGGTTGGTGATGATCTTGTCGTATCGACCGACGACCAGCAGGAGGACGCGTGGCTGGCACAGGCGGCCTGCCGCGACGGTGACGGTGACGACTCGGGCAGCGAGCCGGCCGCGCTGCGCCGACAGCCGTGCCAGCACTTCCGCAAGGTGGTGGTGGGTTTGTCCGACCTGGGTCCCGAACCGCTGGCGCGCACCGCCAAGTACCAGCTGTGGCGGCGGCTGAGCGGCACACCCGAGATGCTCGACCTGTGCCACTGCCTCGACCTCAGCTACCTGGTTTTGGAAATGCCCAACGGCGACGTGCGCTACCGCTGCAACATCTGCAACAAGGAGTTCGCGCTGCACTCGAGCGTGCGCCGCCACCACCGCATGGTGCACGATGACGAGCGGCGCTACACGTGCGCCGAGTGCGCCGCCAGCTACTTCCAGCTGTCAGACCTGAAGCGGCACCTGCTGGCCTCGCACACCGACCTCAAGCCGTTCATGTGCACACGCTGTGGTGAGCAGTTCGCACGCGACACTGACTACCGCAAACACCTCACTCATCACCGGTGCTGACTCAAAACTTCCCTCCCTCGCTACAAGGAACTGGCCGACAATATGGAGACTTGGCATAAATATCCCGGTAATTTTAACTCAGACTGTTAATCATCATCACTAACTTCATGTATCATTCTGTCGTGTGAAAGTCGCGTAACTTTTAACAGTAATAACCGAGATGCCTAACATGCGCGTGAGTTTTATATGTGTTTTGTCACAAGGAAGTTTGTCCCTTTTCCCATGAAGTATGGATGCCCTCGTGTCATGACATGCCGCTGAATGATTTGCCTGTTTAATATCTTCCCATTTAAATGTTCTTATAATAATGTAATTTAATATACCGAGATTGCGTTCATGGTGCTGCGTTTGACTGACGACAAAGATCTCGTGAGGTCATGGAAGAAGCATGTTTCGGGATTTAAAATGTCAGCACCGTCAATCACATAAAATACTTCGGCATGTGAACGGTGGAAAACTTTCCGCCAGCTTGATGCAACGGGGGTAACCCACATTTCTGAGAAACTGTCGTACATCTCGGTAAAAAAAGGCAGCCGAGCATTGTGAACCAGAGTGCTTCTACCGAGAGAGGCCGTCATGCTAAAACCCGCGGTCAGTGATAACGAGAGAGGCCCGTCATGCTAAAACCCGCGGTCAGTGATAACGAGAGAGGCCCGCCATGCTAAAACCCGCGGTCAGTGATAACGAGAGAGGCCCGTCATGCTCAAACCCGCGGTCAGTGATAACGAGAGAGGCCCGCCATGCTCAAACCCGTGGTCAGTGATAACGAGAGAGGCCCGCCATGCTAAAACCCGCGGTCAGTGATAACGAGGGAGCCCGTCATGCTAAAACCCGCGGTCAGTGATAACGAGAGAGGCCCGTCATGCTCAAACCCGCGGTCAGTGATAACGAGAGAGGCCCGTCATGCTAAAACCCGTGGTCAGTGATAACGAGAGAGGCCCGTCATGCTAAAACCCGCGGTCAGTGATAACGAGAGAGGCCCGCCATGCTAAAACCCGCGGTCAGTGATAACGAGGGAGGCCCGTCATGCTAAAACCCGTGGTCAGTGATAACGAGGGAGGCCCGTCATGCTAAAACCCGTGGTCAGTGATAACAAGGGAGGCCCGTGATAACGAGAGAGGTACGTCATGCTCAAACCCGCGGTCAGTGATAACGTACGAATCGATGTTCGGCCCAGCTGCGACAGCGGGAGGAAAATGTCCGGTGACTGAAATGAGCGGCATTGTTTGCAAGCACGGTCAGCCGGCGGCGGCGGCGGCTTCCTCCTCGTGGGCACAGACGTGGGTGGGTGGCACCACTGACGGATCCAGAACCGCAAAAAAAAACTCGTTTTGGGGTCAAATCCCCAGAAAAAGTTAACAAAATTCCGAGAATAATTGAATTTCCCATCCTTGGGCATTACGAACTGATTTGAAACAAACTTTCTCTTGCACAAGTTGCTTAGTTCATTCTTAAACAATCAGAAAGTCAGCTTGCAGCCGATTTCAGCCTTTATGGGTGCGTGGGCCATGGCCGTGATAGACCCCTGGATCGGCCCCCGGGTGGCACATCTGCCATGGCCGTGATAGACCCCTGGATCGGCCCCCGGGTGACACATCTGCCATGGCAGTGATAGACCCCTGGATCGGCCCCCGGGTGGCACATCTGCCCTCTGTGCCGGGAGATGTACGAGACGCCGGGACACAAGGACGGCGATTATTGCATGTGTGGTGTAGAATGTTGGTATATGTTGGGCTGGGTACTAGAACGTGGTGGGCTGGGTACTAGAACGTGTTAGGCTGGGTACTAGAACGTGTTGGGCTGGGTACTAGAACGTGTTGGGCTGGGTACCAGAACGTGTTGGGCTGGGTACTAGAACGTGTTGGGCTGGGTACTAGAACTGTTGGGCTGGGTACTAGAACGTGTTGGGCTGGGTACTAGAACGTGTTGGGCTGGGTACTAGAACGTGTTGGGCTGGGTACTAGAACGTGTTGGGCTGGGTACTAGAACGTGTTGGGCTGGGTACTAGAACGAATTAGGCTGGGTACTAGAACGTGTTGGGCTGGGCACTAGAACGTGTTGGGCTGGGTACTAGAACGTGTTGGGCTGGGTACTAGAACGTGTTGGGCTGGGTACTAGAACGTGTTGGGCTGGGTACTAGAACGTGTTGGGCTGGGTACTAGAACGTGTTGGGCTGGGTGCTGGAACGTGTTGGGCTGGGTACTAGAACGAGTTGGGCTGGGTGCTAGAACGTGTTGGGCTGGGTACTAGAACGAGTTGGGCTGGGTACTAGAACATGTTGGGCTGGGTACCAGAGCGTGTTGGGTTAGGTACTAGAACGTGTTGGGCTGGGTACTAGAACGTGTTGGGCTGGGTACTAGGATGTGTTGGGCTGGCTGCTAGTACGTGTTGGGCTGGGTGCTAGTACGTGGTGGGCTGGGTGCTAGGATGTGTTGGGCTGGGTACTAGAACGTGTTCGGCTGGGTACTAGAACGTGTTGGGCTGGGTACTAGAACGTGTTCGGCTGGGTACTAGAACGTGTTCGGCTGGGTACTAGAACGTGTTCGGCTGGGTACTAGAACGTGTTGGGTTAGATACTAGAACGTGTTCGGCTGGGTACTAGAACGTGTTCGGCTGGGTACTAGAATGTGTTGGGCTGGCTGCTAGTACGTGTTGGGCTGGATGCTAGTACGTGTTGGGCTGGGTGCTAGTACGTGTTGGGCTGGGTGCTAGTACGTGTTGGGCTGGGTGCTAGTACGTGTTGGGCTGGGTACTAGAACGTGTTGGACTGGGTACTAGAACGTGTTGGGCTGGGTGCTAGAACGTGCTGGGCTGGGTGCTAGTACGCGTATTCTGACATTGTGCACCACTAACTTTCAAACTGCAGCTATGCATCGTATCATCAGCATGCTTTGAACTATGTTATGCGCGCTGGTTGCAGCCGATGTCGCTGGCTCCTGAGGGGAGGACGTGCCGCTCCATTCCTGAGGGGAGGACGTGCCGCTCCATTCCTGAGGGGAGGACGTGTCGCTCCATTCCTGAGGGGAGGAGGTACCGCTCCATTCCTGGGGGGGGGGGGGGAGGACGTGTCGCTCCATTCCTGAGGGGAGGACGTGTCGCTCAATTCCTGAGGAGAGGACGTGTCGCTCCATTCCTGAGGGGAGGACGTGCCGCTCCATTCCTGAGGGGAGGACGTGCCGCTCCATTCCTGAGGGGAGGACGTGTCGCTCCATTCCTGAGGGGAGGACGTGTCGCTCCATTCCTGAGGGGAGGACGTGTCGCTCCATTCCTGAGGGGAGGACGTGTCGCTCCATTCCTGAGGGGAGGACGTGTCGCTCCATTCCTGAGGGGAGGACGTGTCGCTCCATTCCTGAGGGGAGGACGTGTCGCTCCATTCCTGAGGAGAGGACGTGTCGCTCCATTCCTGAGGGGAGGACGTGTCGCTCCATTCCTGAGGGGAGGACGTGTCGCTCCATTCCTGAGAAGAGGACGTGTCGCTCCATTCCTGAGAAGAGGACGTGTCGCTCCATTCCTGAGGGGAGGACGTACCGCTCCATTCCTGGGGGGGGGGGGGAAGGACGTGTCGCTCCATTCCTGAGGGGAGGACGTGTCGCTCCATTCCTGAGGGGAGGACGTGTCGCTCCATTCCTGAGGGGAGGACGTGTCGCTCCATTCCTGAGGGGAGGACGTGTCGCTCCATTCCTGAGGGGAGGACGTGTCGCTCCATTCCTGAGGGGAGGACGTGTCGCTCCATTCCTGAGGGGAGGAGGTGCCGCTCCATTCCTGAGGGGAGGACGTGCCGCTCCATTCCTGAGGAGAGGACGTGTCGCTCCATTCCTGAGGGGAGGACGTACCGCTCCATTCCTGGGGGGGGGGGAGGACGTGTCGCTCCATTCCTGAGGGGAGGATGTGTCGCTCCATTCCTGAGGGGAGGACGTGCCGCTCCATTCCTGAGGGGAGGACGTGCCGCTCCATTCCTGAGGGGAGGACGTGCCGCT
Organism: Chirona hameri; assembly: GCA_036785665.1. NCBI lineage: Eukaryota > Metazoa > Arthropoda > Thecostraca > Balanomorpha > Balanidae > Chirona > Chirona hameri. The sequence continues at coordinate 25,973 of JAXIVJ010007785.1, forward strand.
CCATTCCTGAGGGGAGGAGGTGCTGCTCCATTCCTGAGGGGAGGACGTGTCGCTCCATTCCTGAGGGGAGGACGTGTCGCTCCATTCCTGAGGGGAGGACGTGCCGCTCCATTCCTGAGGGGAGGAGGTGCCACTCCATTCCTGAGGGGAGGACGTGTCGCTCCATTCCTGAGGGGAGGGCGTGTCGCTCCATTCCTGAAGGGAGGGCGTGCCGCTCCATTCCTGAGGGGAGGACGTGTCGCTCCATTCCTGAGGGGAGGACGTGTCGCTCCATTCCTGAGGGGAGGACGTACCGCTCCATTCCTGAGGGGAGGACGTGTCGCTCTATTCCTGAGGGGAGGAGGTACCGCTCCATTCCTGGGGGGGAGGACGTGTCGCTCCATTCCTGAGGGGAGGACGTGTCGCTCCATTCCTGAGGGGAGGACGTACCGCTCCATTCCTGAGGGGAGGACGTGTCGCTCCATTCCTGAGGGGAGGAGGTACCGCTCCATTCCTGGGGGGGAGGACGTGTCGCTCCATTCCTGAGGGGAGGACGTGTCGCTCAATTCCTGAGGGGAGGACGTGTCGCTCCATTCCTGAGGGGAGGACGTGTCGCTCCATTCCTGAGGGGAGGACGTGCCGCTCCATTCCTCAGGGAGGACGTGCCGCTCCAATCCTGAGGGGAGGACGTGCCGCTCCATTCCTGAGGGGAGGACGTGCCGCTCCATTCCTGAGGGGAGGACGTGTCGCTCCATTCCTGAGGGGAGGAGGTGTCGCTCCATTCCTGAGGAGAGGACGTGTCGCTCCATTCCTGAGGGGAGGAGGTGCCGCTCCATTCCTGAGAGGAGGACGTGTCGCTCCATTCCTGAGGGGAGAAGGTGCCGCTCCATTCCTGAGGGGAGGAGGTGCCGCTCCATTCCTGAGGGGAGGACGTGCCGCTCCATTCCTGAGGAGAGGACGTGTCGCTCCATTCCTGAGGGGAGGACGTGTCGCTCCATTCCTGAGGGGAGGACGTGCCGCTCCATTCCTGAGGGGAGGACGTGCCGCTCCATTCCTGAGGGGAGGACGTGTCGCTCCATTCCTGAGGGGAGGAGGTACCGCTCCATTCCTGGGGGGGGGGAGGACGTGTCGCTCCATTCCTGAGGGGAGGACGTGTCGCTCCATTCCTGAGGGGAGGACGTGTCGCTCCATTCCTGAGGGGAGGACGTGCCGCTCCATTCCTGAGGGGAGGACGTGTCGCTCCATTCCTGAGGGGAGGACGTGTCGCTCCATTCCTGAGGGGAGGACGTGTCGCTCCATTCCTGAGGGGAGGACGTGTCGCTCCATTCCTGAGGGGAGGACGTGTCGCTCCATTCCTGAGGGGAGGACGTGTCGCTCCATTCCTGAGGGGAGGACGTGTCGCTCCATTCCTGAGGAGAGGACGTGTCGCTCCATTCCTGAGGGGAGGAGGTGCCGCTCCATTCCTGAGGGGAGGACGTGTCGCTCCATTCCTGAGGGGAGGACGTACCGCTCCATTCCTGAGGGGAGGACGTGTCGCTCCATTCCTGGGGGAGGACGTGCCGCTCCATTCCTGAGGGGAGGACGTGCCGCTCCATTCCTGAGGAGAGGACGTGTCGCTCCATTCCTGAGGGGAGGACGTGCCGCTCCATTCCTGAGGGGAGGACGTGTCGCTCCATTCCTGAGGGGAGGAGGTACCGCTCCATTCCTGGGGGGGAGGACGTGTCGCTCCATTCCTGAGGGGAGGACGTGTCGCTCCATTCCTGAGGGAGGACGTGCCGCTCCATTCCTGGGGGAGGACGTAAAGCTCCATTCCTGAGGGGAGGACGTGTCGCTCCATTCCTGAGGGGAGGAGGTGCCGCTCCATTCCTGAGGGGAGGAGGTGCCGCTTCATTCCTGGGGGGGGGGGGACGTGCCGCTCCATTCCTGGGGGGAGGACGTATAGCTCCATTCCTGAGGAGAAGACGTGCCGCTCCATTCCTGAGGGGAGGAGGTGCCGCTCCATTCCTGAGGGGAGGAGGTGCCGCTCCATTCCTGGGGGGAGGACGTATAGCTCCATTCCTGAGGAGAGGACGTGTCGCTCCATTCCTGAGGGGAGGACGTGCCGCTCCATTCCTGGGGAAGGACGTATAGCTCCATTCCTGAGGGGAGGACGTGCCGCTCCATTCCTGAGGGGAGGAGGTGCCGCTCCATTCCTGAGGGGAGGACGTGCCGCTCCATTCCTGAGGGGAGGACGTGCCGCTCCATTCCTGAGGGAAGGAGGTGTCGCTCCATTCCTGAGGGGAGGAGGTGCCGCTCCATTCCTGGGGGGGGAGGACGTGTCGCTCCATTCCTGAGGGGAGGACGTGTCGCTCAATTCCTGAGGGGAGGACGTGTCGCTCCATTCCTGAGGGGAGGACGTGTCGCTCCATTCCTGAGGGGAGGACGTGTCGCTCCATTCCTGAGGAGAGGACGTGTCGCTCCATTCCTGAGGGGAGGACGTGTCGCTCCATCCCTGAGGGGAGGACGTGTCGCTCCATTCCTGAGGAGAGGACGTGTCGCTCCATTCCTGAGGGGAGGACGTACCGCTCCATTCCTGGGGGGGGGGGAAGGACGTGTCGCTCCATTCCTGAGGGGAGGACGTGTCGCTCCATTCCTGAGGGGAGGACGTGTCGCTCCATTCCTGAGGGGAGGAGGTGCCGCTCCATTCCTGAGGGGAGGAGGTGCCGCTCCATTCCTGAGGGGAGGAGGTGCCGCTCCATTCCTGAGGGGAGGACGTGCCGCTCCATTCCTGAGGAGAGGACGTGTCGCTCCATTCCTGAGGGGAGGACGTACCGCTCCATTCCTGGGGGGAGGACGTGTCGCTCCATTCCTGAGGGGAGGCCGTGTCGCTCTATTCCTGAGGGGAGGACGTGCCGCTCCATTCCTGAGCGGAGGACGTGCCGCTCCATTCCTGAGGGGAGGACGTGCCGCTCCATTCCTGAGGGGAGGAGGTGCTGCTCCATTCCTGAGGGGAGGACGTGTCGCTCCATTCCTGAGGGGAGGACGTGTCGCTCCATTCCTGAGGGGAGGACGTGCCGCTCCATTCCTGAGGGGAGGAGGTGCCGCTCCATTCCTGAGGGGAGGACGTGTCGCTCCATTCCTGAGGGGAGGGCGTGTCGCTCCATTCCTGAGGGGAGGGCGTGCCGCTCCATTCCTGAGGGGAGGACGTGTCGCTCCATTCCTGAGGGGAGGACGTGTCGCTCCATTCCTGAGGGGAGGACGTACCGCTCCATTCCTGAGGGGAGGACGTGTCGCTCCATTCCTGAGGGGAGGAGGTACCGCTCCATTCCTGGGGGGAGGACGTGTCGCTCCATTCCTGAGGGGAGGACGTGTCGCTCCATTCCTGAGGGGAGGACGTGTCGCTCCATTCCTGAGGGGAGGAGGTACCGCTCCATTCCTGGGGGGGAGGACGTGTCGCTCCATTCCTGAGTGGAGGACGTGTCGCTCAATTCCTGAGGGGAGGACGTGTCGCTCCATTCCTGAGGGGAGGACGTGTCGCTCCATTCCTGAGGGGAGGACGTGCCGCTCCATTCCTCAGGGAGGACGTGCCGCTCCAATCCTGAGGGGAGGACGTGCCGCTCCATTCCTGAGGGGAGGACGTGCCGCTCCATTCCTGAGGGGAGGACGTGTCGCTCCATTCCTGAGGGGAGGAGGTGTCGCTCCATTCCTGAGGAGAGGACGTGTCACTCCATTCCTGAGGGGAGGAGGTGCCGCTCCATTCCTGAGAGGAGGACGTGTCGCTCCATTCCTGAGGGGAGAAGGTGCCGCTCCATTCCTGAGGGGAGGAGGTGCCGCTCCATTCCTGAGGGGAGGACGTGTCGCTCCATTCCTGAGGGGAGGACGTGTCGCTCCATTCCTGAGGGGAGGAGGTACCGCTCCATTCCTGAGGGGAGGACGTGTCGCTCCATTCCTGAGGGGAGGACGTGCCGCTCCATTCCTGAGGAGAGGACGTGTCGCTCCATTCCTGAGGGGAGGACGTGTCGCTCCATTCCTGAGGGGAGGACGTGTCGCTCCATTCCTGAGGGGAGGACGTGCCGCTCCATTCCTGAGGGGAGGACGTGCCGCTCCATTCCTGAGGGGAGGACGTGTCGCTCCATTCCTGAGGGGAGGAGGTACCGCTCCATTCCTGGGGGGAGGACGTGTCGCTCCATTCCTGAGGGGAGGACGTGTCGCTCAATTCCTGAGGGGAGGACGTGTCGCTCCATTCCTGAGGGGAGGACGTGCCGCTCCATTCCTGAGGGGAGGACGTGCCGCTCCATTCCTGAGGGGAGGACGTGTCGCTCCATTCCTGAGGGGAGGACGTGTCGCTCCATTCCTGAGGGGAGGACGTGTCGCTCCATTCCTGAGGGGAGGACGTGTCGCTCCATTCCTGAGGGGAGGACGTGTCGCTCCATTCCTGGGGGAGGACGTATAGCTCCATTCCTGAGGGGAGGACGTGTCGCTCCATTCCTGAGGGGAGGAGGTGCCGCTCCATTCCTGAGGGGAGGAGGTGCCGCTTCATTCCTGGGGGGGGGGGGGGGGACGTGCCGCTCCATTCCTGGGGGAGGACGTATAGCTCCATTCCTGAGGAGAGGACGTGCCGCTCCATTCCTGAGGGGAGGAGGTGCCGCTCCATTCCTGAGGGGAGGAGGTGCCGCTCCATTCCTGGGGGCGAGGACGTATAGCTCCATTCCTGAGGAGAGGACGTGTCGCTCCATTCCTGAGGGGAGGACGTGCCGCTCCATTCCTGGGGAAGGACGTATAGCTCCATTCCTGAGGGGAGGACGTGCCGCTCCATTCCTGAGGGGAGGAGGTGCCGCTCCATTCCTGAGGGGAGGACGTGCCGCTCCATTCCTGAGGGGAGGACGTGCCGCCCCATTCCTGAGGGAAGGAGGTGTCGCTCCATTCCTGAGGGGAGGAGGTGCCGCTCCATTCCTGGGGGGGGGGAGGACGTGTCGCTCCATTCCTGAGGGGAGGACGTGTCGCTCAATTCCTGAGGGGAGGACGTGTCGCTCCATTCCTGAGGGGAGGACGTGTCGCTCCATTCCTGAGGGGAGGACGTGTCGCTCCATTCCTGAGGGGAGGACGTGTCGCTCCATTCCTGAGGGGAGGACGTGTCGCTCCATTCCTGAGGGGAGGACGTGTCGCTCCATTCCTGAGGGGAGGACGTGCCGCTCCATTCCTGAGGAGAGGACGTGTCGCTCCATTCCTGAGGGGAGGACGTGCCGCTCCATTCCTGAGGGGAGGACGTGTCGCTCCATTCCTGAGGGGAGGAGGTACCGCTCCATTCCTGGGGGGAGGACGTGTCGCTCCATTCCTGAGGGGAGGACGTGTCGCTCCATTCCTGAGGGGAGGACGTGTCGCTCCATTCCTGGGGGAGGACGTATAGCTCCATTCCTGAGGGGAGGACGTGTCGCTCCATTCCTGAGGGGAGGAGGTGCCGCTCCATTCCTGAGGGGAGGAGGTGCCGCTCCATTCCTGGGGGGGGGGACGTGCCGCTCCATTCCTGAGGAGGACGTGCCGCTCCATTCCTGAGGAGAGGACGTGCCGCTCCATTCCTGAGGGGAGGAGGTGCCGCTCCATGCCTGAGGGGAGGATGTGCCGCTCCATTCCTGGGGGGGAGGACGTATAGCTCCATTCCTGAGGAGAGGACGTGTCGCTCCATTCCTGAGGGGAGGACGTGCCGCTCCATTCCTGGGGGAGGACGTATAGCTCCATTCCTGAAGGGAGGACGTGCCGCTCCATTCCTGAGGGGAGGAGGTGCCGCTCCATTCCTGAGGGGAGGAGGTGCCGCTCCATTCCTGGCGGGGAGGACGTATAGCTCCATTCCTGAGGAGAGGACGTGTCGCTCCATTCCTGAGGGGAGGACGTGCCGCTCCATTCCTGGGGAAGGACGTATAGCTCCATTCCTGAGGGGAGGACGTGCCGCTCCATTCCTGAGGGGAGGAGGTGCCGCTCCATTCCTGAGGGGAGGACGTGCCGCTCCATTCCTGAGGGGAGGACGTGCCGCTCCATTCCTGAGGGAAGGAGGTGTCGCTCCATTCCTGAGGGGAGGAGATGCCGCTCCATTCCTGGGGGGGGAGGACGTGTCGCTCCATTCCTGAGGGGAGGACGTGTCGCTCAATTCCTGAGCGGAGGACGTGTCGCTCCATTCTTGAGGGGAGGACGTGTCGCTCCATTCCTGAGGGGAGGACGTGTCGCTCCATTCCTGAGGGGAGGACGTGTCGCTCCATTCCTGAGGGGAGGACGTGTCGCTCCATTCCTGAGGGGAGGACGTGTCGCTCCATTCCTGAGGGGAGGACGTGCCGCTCCATTCCTGAGGAGAGGACGTGTCGCTCCATTCCTGAGGGGAGGACGTGCCGCTCCATTCCTGAGGGGAGGACGTGTCGCTCCATTCCTGAGGGGAGGAGGTACCGCTCCATTCCTGGGGGGGAGGACGTGTCGCTCCATTCCTGAGGGGAGGACGTGTCGCTCCATTCCTGAGGGGAGGACGTGTCGCTCCATTCCTGGGGGAGGACGTATAGCTCCATTCCTGAGGGGAGGACGTGTCGCTCCATTCCTGAGGGGAGGAGGTGCCGCTCCATTCCTGAGGGGAGGAGGTGCCGCTCCATTCCTGGGGGGGACGTGCCGCTCCATTCCTGGGGAGGACGTATAGCTCCATTCCTGAGGGGAGGACGTGCCGCTCCATTCCTGAGGGGAGGAGGTGCCGCTCCATTCCTGAGGGGAGGATGTGCCGCTCCATTCCTGGGGGGGGGGGGGGGGGGTAGGACGTATAGCTCCATTCCTGAGGAGAGGACGTGTCGCTCCATTCCTGAGGGGAGGACGTGCCGCTCCATTCCTGGGGGAGGACGTATAGCTCCATTCCTGAGGGGAGGACGTGCCGCTCCATTCCTGAGGGGAGGACGTGTCGCTCCATTCCTGAGGGGAGGAGGTACCGCTCCATTCCTGGGGGGGGGGAGGACGTGTCGCTCCATTCCTGAGGGGAGGACGTGTCGCTCCATTCCTGAGGGGAGGACGTGTCGCTCCATTCCTGAGGGGAGGACGTGCCGCTCCATTCCTGAGGGGAGGACGTGTCGCTCCATTCCTGAGGGGAGGACGTGTCGCTCCATTCCTGAGGGGAGGACGTGTCGCTCCATTCCTGAGGGGAGGACGTGTCGCTCCATTCCTGAGGGGAGGACGTGTCGCTCCATTCCTGAGGGGAGGACGTGTCGCTCCATTCCTGAGGGGAGGACGTGTCGCTCCATTCCTGAGGAGAGGACGTGTCGCTCCATTCCTGAGGGGAGGAGGTGCCGCTCCATTCCTGAGGGGAGGACGTGTCGCTCCATTCCTGAGGGGAGGACGTACCGCTCCATTCCTGAGGGGAGGACGTGTCGCTCCATTCCTGGGGGAGGACGTGCCGCTCCATTCCTGAGGGGAGGACGTGCCGCTCCATTCCTGAGGAGAGGACGTGTCGCTCCATTCCTGAGGGGAGGACGTGCCGCTCCATTCCTGAGGGGAGGACGTGTCGCTCCATTCCTGAGGGGAGGAGGTACCGCTCCATTCCTGGGGGGGAGGACGTGTCGCTCCATTCCTGAGGGGAGGACGTGTCGCTCCATTCCTGAGGGAGGACGTGCCGCTCCATTCCTGGGGGAGGACGTAAAGCTCCATTCCTGAGGGGAGGACGTGTCGCTCCATTCCTGAGGGGAGGAGGTGCCGCTCCATTCCTGAGGGGAGGAGGTGCCGCTTCATTCCTGGGGGGGGGGACGTGCCGCTCCATTCCTGGGGGGAGGACGTATAGCTCCATTCCTGAGGAGAAGACGTGCCGCTCCATTCCTGAGGGGAGGAGGTGCCGCTCCATTCCTGAGGGGAGGAGGTGCCGCTCCATTCCTGGGGGGAGGACGTATAGCTCCATTCCTGAGGAGAGGACGTGTCGCTCCATTCCTGAGGGGAGGACGTGCCGCTCCATTCCTGGGGAAGGACGTATAGCTCCATTCCTGAGGGGAGGACGTGCCGCTCCATTCCTGAGGGGAGGAGGTGCCGCTCCATTCCTGAGGGGAGGACGTGCCGCTCCATTCCTGAGGGGAGGACGTGCCGCTCCATTCCTGAGGGAAGGAGGTGTCGCTCCATTCCTGAGGGGAGGAGGTGCCGCTCCATTCCTGGGGGGGGGAGGACGTGTCGCTCCATTCCTGAGGGGAGGACGTGTCGCTCAATTCCTGAGGGGAGGACGTGTCGCTCCATTCCTGAGGGGAGGACGTGTCGCTCCATTCCTGAGGGGAGGACGTGTCGCTCCATTCCTGAGGAGAGGACGTGTCGCTCCATTCCTGAGGGGAGGACGTGTCGCTCCATCCCTGAGGGGAGGACGTGTCGCTCCATTCCTGAGGAGAGGACGTGTCGCTCCATTCCTGAGGGGAGGACGTACCGCTCCATTCCTGGGGGGGGGGGAAGGACGTGTCGCTCCATTCCTGAGGGGAGGACGTGTCGCTCCATTCCTGAGGGGAGGACGTGTCGCTCCATTCCTGAGGGGAGGAGGTGCCGCTCCATTCCTGAGGGGAGGAGGTGCCGCTCCATTCCTGAGGGGAGGAGGTGCCGCTCCATTCCTGAGGGGAGGACGTGCCGCTCCATTCCTGAGGAGAGGACGTGTCGCTCCATTCCTGAGGGGAGGACGTACCGCTCCATTCCTGGGGGGAGGACGTGTCGCTCCATTCCTGAGGGGAGGCCGTGTCGCTCTATTCCTGAGGGGAGGACGTGCCGCTCCATTCCTGAGCGGAGGACGTGCCGCTCCATTCCTGAGGGGAGGACGTGCCGCTCCATTCCTGAGGGGAGGAGGTGCTGCTCCATTCCTGAGGGGAGGACGTGTCGCTCCATTCCTGAGGGGAGGACGTGTCGCTCCATTCCTGAGGGGAGGACGTGCCGCTCCATTCCTGAGGGGAGGAGGTGCCGCTCCATTCCTGAGGGGAGGACGTGTCGCTCCATTCCTGAGGGGAGGGCGTGTCGCTCCATTCCTGAGGGGAGGGCGTGCCGCTCCATTCCTGAGGGGAGGACGTGTCGCTCCATTCCTGAGGGGAGGACGTGTCGCTCCATTCCTGAGGGGAGGACGTACCGCTCCATTCCTGAGGGGAGGACGTGTCGCTCCATTCCTGAGGGGAGGAGGTACCGCTCCATTCCTGGGGGGAGGACGTGTCGCTCCATTCCTGAGGGGAGGACGTGTCGCTCCATTCCTGAGGGGAGGACGTGTCGCTCCATTCCTGAGGGGAGGAGGTACCGCTCCATTCCTGGGGGGGAGGACGTGTCGCTCCATTCCTGAGTGGAGGACGTGTCGCTCAATTCCTGAGGGGAGGACGTGTCGCTCCATTCCTGAGGGGAGGACGTGTCGCTCCATTCCTGAGGGGAGGACGTGCCGCTCCATTCCTCAGGGAGGACGTGCCGCTCCAATCCTGAGGGGAGGACGTGCCGCTCCATTCCTGAGGGGAGGACGTGCCGCTCCATTCCTGAGGGGAGGACGTGTCGCTCCATTCCTGAGGGGAGGAGGTGTCGCTCCATTCCTGAGGAGAGGACGTGTCACTCCATTCCTGAGGGGAGGAGGTGCCGCTCCATTCCTGAGAGGAGGACGTGTCGCTCCATTCCTGAGGGGAGAAGGTGCCGCTCCATTCCTGAGGGGAGGAGGTGCCGCTCCATTCCTGAGGGGAGGACGTGTCGCTCCATTCCTGAGGGGAGGACGTGTCGCTCCATTCCTGAGGGGAGGAGGTACCGCTCCATTCCTGAGGGGAGGACGTGTCGCTCCATTCCTGAGGGGAGGACGTGCCGCTCCATTCCTGAGGAGAGGACGTGTCGCTCCATTCCTGAGGGGAGGACGTGTCGCTCCATTCCTGAGGGGAGGACGTGTCGCTCCATTCCTGAGGGGAGGACGTGCCGCTCCATTCCTGAGGGGAGGACGTGCCGCTCCATTCCTGAGGGGAGGACGTGTCGCTCCATTCCTGAGGGGAGGAGGTACCGCTCCATTCCTGGGGGGAGGACGTGTCGCTCCATTCCTGAGGGGAGGACGTGTCGCTCAATTCCTGAGGGGAGGACGTGTCGCTCCATTCCTGAGGGGAGGACGTGCCGCTCCATTCCTGAGGGGAGGACGTGCCGCTCCATTCCTGAGGGGAGGACGTGTCGCTCCATTCCTGAGGGGAGGACGTGTCGCTCCATTCCTGAGGGGAGGACGTGTCGCTCCATTCCTGAGGGGAGGACGTGTCGCTCCATTCCTGAGGGGAGGACGTGTCGCTCCATTCCTGGGGGAGGACGTATAGCTCCATTCCTGAGGGGAGGACGTGTCGCTCCATTCCTGAGGGGAGGAGGTGCCGCTCCATTCCTGAGGGGAGGAGGTGCCGCTTCATTCCTGGGGGGGGGGGGGGGGGACGTGCCGCTCCATTCCTGGGGGAGGACGTATAGCTCCATTCCTGAGGAGAGGACGTGCCGCTCCATTCCTGAGGGGAGGAGGTGCCGCTCCATTCCTGAGGGGAGGAGGTGCCGCTCCATTCCTGGGGGGGAGGACGTATAGCTCCATTCCTGAGGAGAGGACGTGTCGCTCCATTCCTGAGGGGAGGACGTGCCGCTCCATTCCTGGGGAAGGACGTATAGCTCCATTCCTGAGGGGAGGACGTGCCGCTCCATTCCTGAGGGGAGGAGGTGCCGCTCCATTCCTGAGGGGAGGACGTGCCGCTCCATTCCTGAGGGGAGGACGTGCCGCCCCATTCCTGAGGGAAGGAGGTGTCGCTCCATTCCTGAGGGGAGGAGGTGCCGCTCCATTCCTGGGGGGGGGGAGGACGTGTCGCTCCATTCCTGAGGGGAGGACGTGTCGCTCAATTCCTGAGGGGAGGACGTGTCGCTCCATTCCTGAGGGGAGGACGTGTCGCTCCATTCCTGAGGGGAGGACGTGTCGCTCCATTCCTGAGGGGAGGACGTGTCGCTCCATTCCTGAGGGGAGGACGTGTCGCTCCATTCCTGAGGGGAGGACGTGTCGCTCCATTCCTGAGGGGAGGACGTGCCGCTCCATTCCTGAGGAGAGGACGTGTCGCTCCATTCCTGAGGGGAGGACGTGCCGCTCCATTCCTGAGGGGAGGACGTGTCGCTCCATTCCTGAGGGGAGGAGGTACCGCTCCATTCCTGGGGGGAGGACGTGTCGCTCCATTCCTGAGGGGAGGACGTGTCGCTCCATTCCTGAGGGGAGGACGTGTCGCTCCATTCCTGGGGGAGGACGTATAGCTCCATTCCTGAGGGGAGGACGTGTCGCTCCATTCCTGAGGGGAGGAGGTGCCGCTCCATTCCTGAGGGGAGGAGGTGCCGCTCCATTCCTGGGGGGGGACGTGCCGCTCCATTCCTGAGGAGGACGTGCCGCTCCATTCCTGAGGAGAGGACGTGCCGCTCCATTCCTGAGGGGAGGAGGTGCCGCTCCATGCCTGAGGGGAGGATGTGCCGCTCCATTCCTGGGGGGGGAGGACGTATAGCTCCATTCCTGAGGAGAGGACGTGTCGCTCCATTCCTGAGGGGAGGACGTGCCGCTCCATTCCTGGGGGAGGACGTATAGCTCCATTCCTGAAGGGAGGACGTGCCGCTCCATTCCTGAGGGGAGGAGGTGCCGCTCCATTCCTGAGGGGAGGAGGTGCCGCTCCATTCCTGGCGGGGAGGACGTATAGCTCCATTCCTGAGGAGAGGACGTGTCGCTCCATTCCTGAGGGGAGGACGTGCCGCTCCATTCCTGGGGAAGGACGTATAGCTCCATTCCTGAGGGGAGGACGTGCCGCTCCATTCCTGAGGGGAGGAGGTGCCGCTCCATTCCTGAGGGGAGGACGTGCCGCTCCATTCCTGAGGGGAGGACGTGCCGCTCCATTCCTGAGGGAAGGAGGTGTCGCTCCATTCCTGAGGGGGAGGAGATGCCGCTCCATTCCTGGGGGGGGAGGACGTGTCGCTCCATTCCTGAGGGGAGGACGTGTCGCTCAATTCCTGAGCGGAGGACGTGTCGCTCCATTCTTGAGGGGAGGACGTGTCGCTCCATTCCTGAGGGGAGGACGTGTCGCTCCATTCCTGAGGGGAGGACGTGTCGCTCCATTCCTGAGGGGAGGACGTGTCGCTCCATTCCTGAGGGGAGGACGTGTCGCTCCATTCCTGAGGGGAGGACGTGCCGCTCCATTCCTGAGGAGAGGACGTGTCGCTCCATTCCTGAGGGGAGGACGTGCCGCTCCATTCCTGAGGGGAGGACGTGTCGCTCCATTCCTGAGGGGAGGAGGTACCGCTCCATTCCTGGGGGGGAGGACGTGTCGCTCCATTCCTGAGGGGAGGACGTGTCGCTCCATTCCTGAGGGGAGGACGTGTCGCTCCATTCCTGGGGGAGGACGTATAGCTCCATTCCTGAGGGGAGGACGTGTCGCTCCATTCCTGAGGGGAGGAGGTGCCGCTCCATTCCTGAGGGGAGGAGGTGCCGCTCCATTCCTGGGGGGGACGTGCCGCTCCATTCCTGGGGAGGACGTATAGCTCCATTCCTGAGGGGAGGACGTGCCGCTCCATTCCTGAGGGGAGGAGGTGCCGCTCCATTCCTGAGGGGAGGATGTGCCGCTCCATTCCTGGGGGGGGGGGGGGTAGGACGTATAGCTCCATTCCTGAGGAGAGGACGTGTCGCTCCATTCCTGAGGGGAGGACGTGCCGCTCCATTCCTGGGGGAGGACGTATAGCTCCATTCCTGAGGGGAGGACGTGCCGCTCCATTCCTGAGGGGAGGAGGTGCCGCTCCATTCCTGAGGGGAGGAGGTGCCGCTCCATTCCTGGGGGGGGAGGACGTGTCGCTCCATTCCTGAGGGGAGGACGTGCCGCTCCATTCCTGAGGGGAGGACGTGTCGCTCCATTCCCGAGGGGAGGACGTGCCGCTCAATTCCTGAGGGGAGGACGTGTCGCTCCATTCCTGAGGGGAGGACGTGCCGCTCCATTCCTGAGGGGAGGACGTACCGCTCCATTCCTGAGGGGAGGACGTGTCGCTCCATTCCTGAGGGGAGGACGTGTCGCTCCATTCCTGAGGGGAGGACGTGTCGCTCCATTCCTGAGGGGAGGACGTGTCGCTCCATTCCTGAGGGGAGGACGTGTCGCTCCATTCCTGAGGGGAGGACGTGTCGCTTCATTCCTGAGGGGAGGACGTGTCGCTCCATTCCTGAGGAGAGGACGTGTCGCTCCATTCCTGAGGGGAGGAGGTGCCGCTCCATTCCTGAGGGGAGGACGTGTCGCTCAATTCCTGAGGGGAGGACGTACCGCTCCATTCCTGAGGGGAGGACGTGTCGCTCCATTCCTGGGGGGAAGACGTGCCGCTCCATTCCTGAGGGGGAGGACGTGCCGCTCCATTCCTGAGGAGAGGACGTGTCGCTCCATTCCTGAGGGGAGGACGTGCCGCTCCATTCCTGAGGGGAGGACGTGTCGCTCCATTCCTGAGGGGAGGAGGTACCGCTCCATTCCTGGGGGGAGGACGTGTCGCTCCATTCCTGAGGGGAGGACGTGTCGCTCCATTCCTGAGGGGAGGACGTGTCGCTCCATTCCTGGGGGAGGACGTATAGCTCCATTCCTGAGGGGAGGACGTGTCGCTCCATTCCTGAGGGGAGGAGGTGCCGCTCCATTCCTGAGGGGAGGAGGTGCCGCTCCATTCCTGGGGGGAGGGGGACGTGCCGCTCCATTCCTGGGTGAGGACGTATAGCTCCATTCCTGAGGGAGGACGTGCCGCTCCATTCCTGAGGGGAGGAGGTGCCGCTCCATTCCTGAGGGGAGGAGGTGCCGCTCCATTCCGGGGGAGGGACGTATAGCTCCATTCCTGAGGAGAGGACGTGTCGCTCCATTCCTGAGGGGAGGACGTGCCGCTCCATTCCTGGGGAAGGACGTATAGCTCCATTCCTGAGGGGAGGACGTGCCGCTCCATTCCTGAGGGGAGGAGGTGCCGCTCCATTCCTGAGGGGAGGACGTGCCGCTCCATTCCTGAGGGGAGGACGTGCCGCTCCATTCCTGAGGGGAGGACGTGTCGCTCCATTCCTGAGGGGAGGACGTGTCGCTCCATTCCTGAGGGGAGGACGTGTCGCTCCATTCCTGAGGGGAGGACGTGTCGCTCCATTCCTGAGGGGAGGACGTGTCGCTCCATTCCTGAGGGGAGGACGTGTCGCTCTATTCCTGAGGGGAGGACGTGCCGCTCCATTCCTGAGGAGAGGACGTGTCGCTCCATTCCTGAGGGGAGGACGTACCGCTCCATTCCTGGGGGGAGGACGTGTCGCTCCATTCCTGAGGGGAGGACGTGCCGCTCCATTCCTGAGGGGAGGACGTGTCGCTCCATTCCTGAGGGGAGGAGGTACCGCTCCATTCCTGGGGGGGAGGACGTGTCGCTCCATTCCTGAGGGGAGGACGTGTCGCTCCATTCCTGAGGGGAGGACGTGTCGCTCCATTCCTGGGGGAGGACGTATAGCTCCATTCCTGAGGGGAGGACGTGTCGCTCCATTCCTGAGGGGAGGAGGTGCCGCTCCATTCCTGAGGGGAGGAGGTGCCGCTCCATTCCTGTGGGGGGACGTGCCGCTCCATTCCTGGGGAGGACGTATAGCTCCATTCCTGAGGGGAGGACGTGCCGTTCCATTCCTGAGGGGAGGAGGTGCCGCTCCATTCCTGAGGGGAGGAGGTGCCGCTCCATTCCTGGGGGGGGGGGGAGGACGTATAGCTCCATTCCTGAGGAGAGGACGTGTCGCTCCATTCCTGAGGGGAGGACGTGCTGCTCCATTCCTGGGGGAGGACGTATAGCTCCATTCCTGAGGGGAGGACGTGCCGCTCCATTCCTGAGGGGAGGAGGTGCCGCTCCATTCCTGAGGGGAGGAGGTGCCGCTCCATTCCTGGGGGGGAGGACGTGTCGCTCCATTCCTGAGGGGAGGATGTGCCGCTCCATTCCTGAGGGGAGGACGCGTCGCTCCATTCCTGAGGGGAGGACGTGCCGCTCAATTCCTGAGGGGAGGACGTGTCGCTCCATTCCTGGAGGGGAGGAGAGTGCCGCTCCATTCCTGGGGGGAGGACGTGTCGCTCCCATTCCTGAGGGGAGGACGTGCCGCTCCATTCCTGAAGGGAGGACGTGTCGCTCCATTCCTGAGGGGAGGACGTGGCCGCTCAATTCCTGAGGGGAGGACGTGTCGCTCCATTCCTGAGGGGAGGACGTGTCGCTCCATTCCTGAGGGGAGGACGTGTCGCTCAATTCCTGAGGGGAGGACGTGTCGCTCCATTCCTGAGGGAGGACGTGTCGCTCCATTCCTGAGGGGAGGACGTGTCGCTCCATTCCTGAGGGGAGGACGTGTCGCTCCATTCCTGAGGGTGAGGACGTGTCGCTCCATTCCTGAGGGGAAGAGGTGCCGCTCCATCCTGAGGGGAGGACGTGTCCGCTCCATTCCTGGGGGGGGACGTGCCGCTCCATTCCTGGGGAGGACGTATAGCTCCCATTCCTGAGGGGGAGGACGTTGTCGCTCCATTCCTGAGGGAGGAGGTGCCGCTCCATTCCTGAGGGGAGGAGGTGCCGCTCCATTCCTGGGGGGGAGAGACGTATAGCTCCATCCTGAGGAAGGACGTGTCGCTCCATTCCTGAGGGGAGGACGTGCCGCTCCATCCTGGGGGAGGACGTATAGCTCCATTCCTGAGGGGAGGACGTGCCGCTCCATTCCTGAGGGGAGGAGGTGCCGCTCCATTCCTGAGGGGAGGAGGTGCCGCTCCATTCCTGGGGGGGATGACGTGTCGCTCCATTCCTGAGGGGAGGACGTGCCGCTCCATTCCTGAGGGGAGGACGTGTCGCTCCATTCCCGAGGGGAGGACGTGCCGCTCAATTCCTGAGGGGAGGACGTGTCGCTCCATTCCTGAGGGGAGGACGTGCCGCTCCATTCCTGAGGGGAGGACGTGCCGCTCCATTCCTGAGGGGAGGACGTGTCGCTCCATTCCTGAGGGGAGGACGTGTCGCTCCATTCCTGAGGGGAGGACGTGTCGCTCCATTCCTGAGGGGAGGACGTGTCGCTCCATTCCTGAGGGGAGGACGTGTCGCTCCATTCCTGAGGGGAGGACGTGTCGCTCCATTCCTGAGGGGAGGACGTGTTGCTCCATTCCTGAGGAGAGGACGTGTCGCTCCATTCCTGAGGGGAGGAGGTGCCGCTCCATTCCTGAGGGGAGGACGTGTCGCTCCATTCCTGAGGGGAGGACGTACTGCTCCATTCCTGAGGGGAGGACGTGTCGCTCCATTCCTGGGGGGAGGACGTGCCGCTCCATTCCTGAGGGGGAGGACGTGCCGCTCCATTCCTGAGGAGAGGACGTGTCGCTCCATTCCTGAGGGGAGGACGTGCCGCTCCATTCCTGAGGGGAGGACGTGTCGCTCCATTCCTGAGGGGAGGAGGTACCGCTCCATTCCTGGGGGGAGGACGTGTCGCTCCATTCCTGAGGGGAGGACGTGTCGCTCCATTCCTGAGGGGAGGAGGTGCCGCTCCATTCCTGAGGGGAGGAGGTGCCGCTCCATTCCTGGGGGGGGGACGTGCCGCTCCATTCCTGGGTGAGGACGTATAGCTCCATTCCTGAGGGGAGGACGTGCCGCTCCATTCCTGAGGGGAGGAGGTGCCGCTCCATTCCTGAGGGGAGGAGGTACCGCTCCATTCCGGGGGGGAGGACGTATAGCTCCATTCCTGAGGAGAGGACGTGTCGCTCCATTCCTGAGGGGAGGACGTGCCGCTCCATTCCTGGGGAAGGACGTATAGCTCCATTCCTGAGGGGAGGACGTGCCGCTCCATTCCTGAGGGGAGGAGGTGCCGCTCCATTCCTGAGGGGAGGACGTGCCGCTCCATTCCTGAGGGGAGGACGTGCCGCTCCATTCCTGAGGGGAGGAGGTGTCGCTCCATTCCTGAGGGGAGGAGGTGCCGCTCCATTCCTGGGGGAGAGGACGTGTCGCTCCATTCCTGAGGGGAGGACGTGTCGCTCAATTCCTGAGGGGAGGACGTGTCGCTCCATTCCTGAGGAAAGGACGTGTCGCTCCATTCCTGAGGGGAGGACGTGTCGCTCCATTCCTGAGGGGAGGACGTGTCGCTCCATTCCTGAGGGGAGGACGTGTCGCTCCATTCCTGAGGGGAGGACGTGTCGCTCCATTCCTGAGGGGAGGACGTGTCGCTCCATTCCTGAGGGGAGGACGTGTCGCTCCATTCCTGAGGGGAGGACGTGTCTCTCCATTCCTGAGGGGAGGACGTGCCGCTCCATTCCTGAGGAGAGGACGTGTCGCTCCATTCCTGAGGGGAGGACGTACCGCTCCATTCCTGGGTGGGGGGGGGAGGACGTGTCGCTCCATTCCTGAGTGGAGGACGTGCCGCTCCATTCCTGAGGGGAGGACGTGTCGCTCCATTCCTGAGGGGAGGAGGTACCGCTCCATTCCTGGGGGGAGGACGTGTCGCTCCATTCCTGAGGGGAGGACGTGTCGCTCCATTCCTGAGGGGAGGACGTGTCGCTCCATTCCTGGGGGAGGACGTATAGCTCCATTCCTGAGGGGAGGACGTGTCGCTCCATTCCTGAGGGGAGGAGGTGCCGCTCCATTCCTGAGGGGAGGAGGTGCCGCTCCATTCCTGGGGGGGGACGTGCCGCTCCATTCCTGGGGAGGACGTATAGCTCCATTCCTGAGGGGAGGACGTGCCGCTCCATTCCTGAGGGGAGGAGGTGCCGCTCCATTCCTGAGGGGAGGAGGTGCCGCTCCATTCCTGGGGGGGGGGGGGGGAGGACGTATAGCTCCATTCCTGAGGAGAGGACGTGTCGCTCCATTCCTGAGGGGAGGACGTGCCGCTCCATTCCTGGGGAAGGACGTATAGCTCCATTCCTGAGGGGAGGACGTGCCGCTCCATTCCTGAGGGGAGGAGGTGCCGCTCCATTCCTGAGGGGAGGACGTGCCGCTCCATTCCTGAGGGGAGGACGTGCCGCTCCATTC
Organism: Chirona hameri; assembly: GCA_036785665.1. Classification (NCBI taxonomy): domain Eukaryota; kingdom Metazoa; phylum Arthropoda; class Thecostraca; order Balanomorpha; family Balanidae; genus Chirona; species Chirona hameri. Next base: position 43,898 of record JAXIVJ010007785.1, read on the forward strand.
CTGAGGGGAGGACGTGTCGCTCCATTCCTGAGGGGAGGACGTGTCGCTCCATTCCTGAGGGGAGGACGTGTCGCTCCATTCCTGAGGGGAGGACGTGTCGCTCCATTCCTGAGGGGAGGACGTGTCGCTCCATTCCTGAGGGGAGGACGTGTCGCTCTATTCCTGAGGGGAGGACGTGCCGCTCCATTCCTGAGGAGAGGACGTGTCGCTCCATTCCTGAGGGGAGGACGTACCGCTCCATTCCTGGGGGGAGGACGTGTCGCTCCATTCCTGAGGGGAGGACGTGCCGCTCCATTCCTGAGGGGAGGACGTGTCGCTCCATTCCTGAGGGGAGGAGGTACCGCTCCATTCCTGGGGGGGAGGACGTGTCGCTCCATTCCTGAGGGGAGGACGTGTCGCTCCATTCCTGAGGGGAGGACGTGTCGCTCCATTCCTGGGGGAGGACGTATAGCTCCATTCCTGAGGGGAGGACGTGTCGCTCCATTCCTGAGGGGAGGAGGTGCCGCTCCATTCCTGAGGGGAGGAGGTGCCGCTCCATTCCTGTGGGGGGACGTGCCGCTCCATTCCTGGGGAGGACGTATAGCTCCATTCCTGAGGGGAGGACGTGCCGTTCCATTCCTGAGGGGAGGAGGTGCCGCTCCATTCCTGAGGGGAGGAGGTGCCGCTCCATTCCTGGGGGGGGGGGGAGGACGTATAGCTCCATTCCTGAGGAGAGGACGTGTCGCTCCATTCCTGAGGGGAGGACGTGCTGCTCCATTCCTGGGGGAGGACGTATAGCTCCATTCCTGAGGGGAGGACGTGCCGCTCCATTCCTGAGGGGAGGAGGTGCCGCTCCATTCCTGAGGGGAGGAGGTGCCGCTCCATTCCTGGGGGGGGAGGACGTGTCGCTCCATTCCTGAGGGGAGGATGTGCCGCTCCATTCCTGAGGGGAGGACGCGTCGCTCCATTCCTGAGGGGAGGACGTGCCGCTCAATTCCTGAGGGGAGGACGTGTCGCTCCATTCCTGAGGGGAGGACGTGCCGCTCCATTCCTGGGGGGAGGACGTGTCGCTCCATTCCTGAGGGGAGGACGTGCCGCTCCATTCCTGAAGGGAGGACGTGTCGCTCCATTCCTGAGGGGAGGACGTGCCGCTCAATTCCTGAGGGGAGGACGTGTCGCTCCATTCCTGAGGGGAGGACGTGTCGCTCCATTCCTGAGGGGAGGACGTGTCGCTCAATTCCTGAGGGGAGGACGTGTCGCTCCATTCCTGAGGGGAGGACGTGTCGCTCCATTCCTGAGGGGAGGACGTGTCGCTCCATTCCTGAGGGGAGGACGTGTCGCTCCATTCCTGAGGGGAGGACGTGTCGCTCCATTCCTGAGGGGAAGAGGTGCCGCTCCATTCCTGAGGGGAGGACGTGTCGCTCCATTCCTGGGGGGGACGTGCCGCTCCATTCCTGGGGAGGACGTATAGCTCCATTCCTGAGGGGAGGACGTGTCGCTCCATTCCTGAGGGGAGGAGGTGCCGCTCCATTCCTGAGGGGAGGAGGTGCCGCTCCATTCCTGGGGGGGAGGACGTATAGCTCCATTCCTGAGGAGAGGACGTGTCGCTCCATTCCTGAGGGGAGGACGTGCCGCTCCATTCCTGGGGGAGGACGTATAGCTCCATTCCTGAGGGGAGGACGTGCCGCTCCATTCCTGAGGGGAGGAGGTGCCGCTCCATTCCTGAGGGGAGGAGGTGCCGCTCCATTCCTGGGGGGGATGACGTGTCGCTCCATTCCTGAGGGGAGGACGTGCCGCTCCATTCCTGAGGGGAGGACGTGTCGCTCCATTCCTGAGGGGAGGACGTGTTGCTCCATTCCTGAGGAGAGGACGTGTCGCTCCATTCCTGAGGGGAGGAGGTGCCGCTCCATTCCTGAGGGGAGGACGTGTCGCTCCATTCCTGAGGGGAGGACGTACTGCTCCATTCCTGAGGGGAGGACGTGTCGCTCCATTCCTGGGGGGAGGACGTGCCGCTCCATTCCTGAGGGGGAGGACGTGCCGCTCCATTCCTGAGGAGAGGACGTGTCGCTCCATTCCTGAGGGGAGGACGTGCCGCTCCATTCCTGAGGGGAGGACGTGTCGCTCCATTCCTGAGGGGAGGAGGTACCGCTCCATTCCTGGGGGGAGGACGTGTCGCTCCATTCCTGAGGGGAGGACGTGTCGCTCCATTCCTGAGGGGAGGAGGTGCCGCTCCATTCCTGAGGGGAGGAGGTGCCGCTCCATTCCTGGGGGGGGGACGTGCCGCTCCATTCCTGGGTGAGGACGTATAGCTCCATTCCTGAGGGGAGGACGTGCCGCTCCATTCCTGAGGGGAGGAGGTGCCGCTCCATTCCTGAGGGGAGGAGGTACCGCTCCATTCCGGGGGGGAGGACGTATAGCTCCATTCCTGAGGAGAGGACGTGTCGCTCCATTCCTGAGGGGAGGACGTGCCGCTCCATTCCTGGGGAAGGACGTATAGCTCCATTCCTGAGGGGAGGACGTGCCGCTCCATTCCTGAGGGGAGGAGGTGCCGCTCCATTCCTGAGGGGAGGACGTGCCGCTCCATTCCTGAGGGGAGGACGTGCCGCTCCATTCCTGAGGGGAGGAGGTGTCGCTCCATTCCTGAGGGGAGGAGGTGCCGCTCCATTCCTGGGGGAGAGGACGTGTCGCTCCATTCCTGAGGGGAGGACGTGTCGCTCAATTCCTGAGGGGAGGACGTGTCGCTCCATTCCTGAGGAAAGGACGTGTCGCTCCATTCCTGAGGGGAGGACGTGTCGCTCCATTCCTGAGGGGAGGACGTGTCGCTCCATTCCTGAGGGGAGGACGTGTCGCTCCATTCCTGAGGGGAGGACGTGTCGCTCCATTCCTGAGGGGAGGACGTGTCGCTCCATTCCTGAGGGGAGGACGTGTCGCTCCATTCCTGAGGGGAGGACGTGTCTCTCCATTCCTGAGGGGAGGACGTGCCGCTCCATTCCTGAGGAGAGGACGTGTCGCTCCATTCCTGAGGGGAGGACGTACCGCTCCATTCCTGGGTGGGGGGGGGAGGACGTGTCGCTCCATTCCTGAGTGGAGGACGTGCCGCTCCATTCCTGAGGGGAGGACGTGTCGCTCCATTCCTGAGGGGAGGAGGTACCGCTCCATTCCTGGGGGGAGGACGTGTCGCTCCATTCCTGAGGGGAGGACGTGTCGCTCCATTCCTGAGGGGAGGACGTGTCGCTCCATTCCTGGGGGAGGACGTATAGCTCCATTCCTGAGGGGAGGACGTGTCGCTCCATTCCTGAGGGGAGGAGGTGCCGCTCCATTCCTGAGGGGAGGAGGTGCCGCTCCATTCCTGGGGGGGGACGTGCCGCTCCATTCCTGGGGAGGACGTATAGCTCCATTCCTGAGGGGAGGACGTGCCGCTCCATTCCTGAGGGGAGGAGGTGCCGCTCCATTCCTGAGGGGAGGAGGTGCCGCTCCATTCCTGGGGGGGGGAGGACGTATAGCTCCATTCCTGAGGAGAGGACGTGTCGCTCCATTCCTGAGGGGAGGACGTGCCGCTCCATTCCTGGGGAAGGACGTATAGCTCCATTCCTGAGGGGAGGACGTGCCGCTCCATTCCTGAGGGGAGGAGGTGCCGCTCCATTCCTGAGGGGAGGACGTGCCGCTCCATTCCTGAGGGGAGGACGTGCCGCTCCATTCCTGAGGGGAGGACGTGTCGCTCCATTCCTGAGGGGAGGACGTGTCGCTCCATTCCTGAGGGGAGGACGTGTCGCTCCATTCCTGAGGGGAGGACGTGTCGCTCCATTCCTGAGGGGAGGACGTGTCGCTCCATTCCTGAGGGGAGGACGTGTCGCTCTATTCCTGAGGGGAGGACGTGCCGCTCCATTCCTGAGGAGAGGACGTGTCGCTCCATTCCTGAGGGGAGGACGTACCGCTCCATTCCTGGGGGGAGGACGTGTCGCTCCATTCCTGAGGGGAGGACGTGCCGCTCCATTCCTGAGGGGAGGACGTGTCGCTCCATTCCTGAGGGGAGGAGGTACCGCTCCATTCCTGGGGGGGAGGACGTGTCGCTCCATTCCTGAGGGGAGGACGTGTCGCTCCATTCCTGAGGGGAGGACGTGTCGCTCCATTCCTGGGGGAGGACGTATAGCTCCATTCCTGAGGGGAGGACGTGTCGCTCCATTCCTGAGGGGAGGAGGTGCCGCTCCATTCCTGAGGGGAGGAGGTGCCGCTCCATTCCTGTGGGGGGACGTGCCGCTCCATTCCTGGGGAGGACGTATAGCTCCATTCCTGAGGGGAGGACGTGCCGTTCCATTCCTGAGGGGAGGAGGTGCCGCTCCATTCCTGAGGGGAGGAGGTGCCGCTCCATTCCTGGGGGGGGGGGGGAGGACGTATAGCTCCATTCCTGAGGAGAGGACGTGTCGCTCCATTCCTGAGGGGAGGACGTGCTGCTCCATTCCTGGGGGAGGACGTATAGCTCCATTCCTGAGGGGAGGACGTGCCGCTCCATTCCTGAGGGGAGGAGGTGCCGCTCCATTCCTGAGGGGAGGAGGTGCCGCTCCATTCCTGGGGGGGGAGGACGTGTCGCTCCATTCCTGAGGGGAGGATGTGCCGCTCCATTCCTGAGGGGAGGACGCGTCGCTCCATTCCTGAGGGGAGGACGTGCCGCTCAATTCCTGAGGGGAGGACGTGTCGCTCCATTCCTGAGGGGAGGACGTGCCGCTCCATTCCTGGGGGGAGGACGTGTCGCTCCATTCCTGAGGGGAGGACGTGCCGCTCCATTCCTGAAGGGAGGACGTGTCGCTCCATTCCTGAGGGGAGGACGTGCCGCTCAATTCCTGAGGGGAGGACGTGTCGCTCCATTCCTGAGGGGAGGACGTGTCGCTCCATTCCTGAGGGGAGGACGTGTCGCTCAATTCCTGAGGGGAGGACGTGTCGCTCCATTCCTGAGGGGAGGACGTGTCGCTCCATTCCTGAGGGGAGGACGTGTCGCTCCATTCCTGAGGGGAGGACGTGTCGCTCCATTCCTGAGGGGAGGACGTGTCGCTCCATTCCTGAGGGGAAGAGGTGCCGCTCCATTCCTGAGGGGAGGACGTGTCGCTCCATTCCTGGGGGGGACGTGCCGCTCCATTCCTGGGGAGGACGTATAGCTCCATTCCTGAGGGGAGGACGTGTCGCTCCATTCCTGAGGGGAGGAGGTGCCGCTCCATTCCTGAGGGGAGGAGGTGCCGCTCCATTCCTGGGGGGGAGGACGTATAGCTCCATTCCTGAGGAGAGGACGTGTCGCTCCATTCCTGAGGGGAGGACGTGCCGCTCCATTCCTGGGGGAGGACGTATAGCTCCATTCCTGAGGGGAGGACGTGCCGCTCCATTCCTGAGGGGAGGAGGTGCCGCTCCATTCCTGAGGGGAGGAGGTGCCGCTCCATTCCTGGGGGGGATGACGTGTCGCTCCATTCCTGAGGGGAGGACGTGCCGCTCCATTCCTGAGGGGAGGACGTGTCGCTCCATTCCCGAGGGGAGGACGTGCCGCTCAATTCCTGAGGGGAGGACGTGTCGCTCCATTCCTGAGGGGAGGACGTGCCGCTCCATTCCTGAGGGGAGGACGTGCCGCTCCATTCCTGAGGGGAGGACGTGTCGCTCCATTCCTGAGGGGAGGACGTGTCGCTCCATTCCTGAGGGGAGGACGTGTCGCTCCATTCCTGAGGGGAGGACGTGTCGCTCCATTCCTGAGGGGAGGACGTGTCGCTCCATTCCTGAGGGGAGGACGTGTCGCTCCATTCCTGAGGGGAGGACGTGTTGCTCCATTCCTGAGGAGAGGACGTGTCGCTCCATTCCTGAGGGGAGGAGGTGCCGCTCCATTCCTGAGGGGAGGACGTGTCGCTCCATTCCTGAGGGGAGGACGTACTGCTCCATTCCTGAGGGGAGGACGTGTCGCTCCATTCCTGGGGGGAGGACGTGCCGCTCCATTCCTGAGGGGGAGGACGTGCCGCTCCATTCCTGAGGAGAGGACGTGTCGCTCCATTCCTGAGGGGAGGACGTGCCGCTCCATTCCTGAGGGGAGGACGTGTCGCTCCATTCCTGAGGGGAGGAGGTACCGCTCCATTCCTGGGGGGAGGACGTGTCGCTCCATTCCTGAGGGGAGGACGTGTCGCTCCATTCCTGAGGGGAGGAGGTGCCGCTCCATTCCTGAGGGGAGGAGGTGCCGCTCCATTCCTGGGGGGGGGGGGGACGTGCCGCTCCATTCCTGGGTGAGGACGTATAGCTCCATTCCTGAGGGGAGGACGTGCCGCTCCATTCCTGAGGGGAGGAGGTGCCGCTCCATTCCTGAGGGGAGGAGGTACCGCTCCATTCCGGGGGGGGAGGACGTATAGCTCCATTCCTGAGGAGAGGACGTGTCGCTCCATTCCTGAGGGGAGGACGTGCCGCTCCATTCCTGGGGAAGGACGTATAGCTCCATTCCTGAGGGGAGGACGTGCCGCTCCATTCCTGAGGGGAGGAGGTGCCGCTCCATTCCTGAGGGGAGGACGTGCCGCTCCATTCCTGAGGGGAGGACGTGCCGCTCCATTCCTGAGGGGAGGAGGTGTCGCTCCATTCCTGAGGGGAGGAGGTGCCGCTCCATTCCTGGGGGAGAGGACGTGTCGCTCCATTCCTGAGGGGAGGACGTGTCGCTCAATTCCTGAGGGGAGGACGTGTCGCTCCATTCCTGAGGAAAGGACGTGTCGCTCCATTCCTGAGGGGAGGACGTGTCGCTCCATTCCTGAGGGGAGGACGTGTCGCTCCATTCCTGAGGGGAGGACGTGTCGCTCCATTCCTGAGGGGAGGACGTGTCGCTCCATTCCTGAGGGGAGGACGTGTCGCTCCATTCCTGAGGGGAGGACGTGTCGCTCCATTCCTGAGGGGAGGACGTGTCTCTCCATTCCTGAGGGGAGGACGTGCCGCTCCATTCCTGAGGAGAGGACGTGTCGCTCCATTCCTGAGGGGAGGACGTACCGCTCCATTCCTGGGTGGGGGGGGGGAGGACGTGTCGCTCCATTCCTGAGTGGAGGACGTGCCGCTCCATTCCTGAGGGGAGGACGTGTCGCTCCATTCCTGAGGGGAGGAGGTACCGCTCCATTCCTGGGGGGAGGACGTGTCGCTCCATTCCTGAGGGGAGGACGTGTCGCTCCATTCCTGAGGGGAGGACGTGTCGCTCCATTCCTGGGGGAGGACGTATAGCTCCATTCCTGAGGGGAGGACGTGTCGCTCCATTCCTGAGGGGAGGAGGTGCCGCTCCATTCCTGAGGGGAGGAGGTGCCGCTCCATTCCTGGGGGGGGGGACGTGCCGCTCCATTCCTGGGGAGGACGTATAGCTCCATTCCTGAGGGGAGGACGTGCCGCTCCATTCCTGAGGGGAGGAGGTGCCGCTCCATTCCTGAGGGGAGGAGGTGCCGCTCCATTCCTGGGGGGGGGGGGAGGACGTATAGCTCCATTCCTGAGGAAAGGACGTGTCGCTCCATTCCTGAGGGGAGGACGTGCCGCTCCATTCCTGGGGGAGGACGTATAGCTCCATTCCTGAGGGGAGGACGTGCCGCTCCATTCCTGAGGGGAGGAGGTGCCGCTCCATTCCTGAGGGGAGGAGGTGCCGCTCCATTCCTGGGGGGAGGACGTGTCGCTCCATTCCTGAGGGGAGGACGTGCCGCTCCATTCCTGAGGAGAGGACGTGTCGCTCCATTCCTGAGGGGAGGACGTGCCGCTCAATTCCTGAGGGGAGGACGTGTCGCTCCATTCCTGAGGGGAGGACGTGCCGCTCCATTCCTGGGGGGGGGGGGGGGAGAACGTGTCGCTCCATTCCTGAGGGGAGGACGTGCCGCTCCATTCCTGAGGGGAGGACGTGTCGCTCCATTCCTGAGGGGAGGACGTGCCGCTCAATTCCTGAGGGGAGGACGTGTCGCTCCATTCCTGAGTGGAGGACGTGTCGCTCCATTCCTGAGGGGAGGACGTGTCGCTCAATTCCTGAGGGGAGGACGTGTCGCTCCATTCCTGAGGGGAGGACGTGTCGCTCCATTCCTGAGGGGAGGACGTGTCGCTCCATTCCTGAGGGGAGGACGTGTCGCTCCATTCCTGAGGGGAGGACGTGTCGCTCCATTCCTGAGGGGAGGACGTGCCGCTCCATTCCTGAGGGGAGGACGTGTCGCTCCATTCCTGAGGGGAGGACGTGCCGCTCCATTCCTGAGGGAGGACGTGCCGCTCCATTCCTGAGGGGAGGACGTGCCAATCCATCCTCTGGTCATGCTCTGCAGTCATTGGGAAATCTGGATATAAAACGATACCCTATGGATACTATCTTTCCACTCTTTTCCCCCGAGTTTTACTGTTAATTTTCCACTCTATATTTTAAAATGTATTTGAGAATTGGAACCCTGATACTGATTTATCGATATAATGATAGGGACAGCCCGTGGCGAGTGAGTAATAGGGTATTGATAAAGCCGAGTACATGTTTTTAGTTGAATTTGCATCTCTTTATGCTTATTTTTAGCCAGAATGTTCCACTCCGCACCCCAGCTCCAAAGCAATCCTAGGACACAGGCTGTGATTTATGCGCTAAGTCACAGCATCCGCTATGGGTCATATGTTGGCGGTTGCCGCCCTGGAGAGCAGGGGGTCCAGCGGTCGAGGCACGTAACGACAACCGGACCCGACCCCATTCAGCCGTCCCATCTCGCGGCTGCAGAAGCCGACACCTCCCGAGCCGCATGCAGGGCGCTACTCCCACGTGCATCTGAGGTTAGCGAAGACGAGAGTCCCCTGTGACCGGTGGCCGGACGTAGCAACTAGAGATGCAAGATTCTGGTCCCAGCGCTGGGACCAGAACTGGTCATGGCCGTGACTGAAGTTGTGACTGGCCAGGCCAGCGCCATAGGGTTAGCATTGCAACGCCGTGACTAAAGCTGTGACTTGCCAGCTCATTCCGTGGCCGTGACTAGGCTATGACCAAAGATTTAGGATTGTCTGCACCTCTAGTAGGAACGTGCCTGACCTTTCCGATGCCACTCGTATGTCACGAGCCACGCGATCCAGAGCCCGTGTCACCGCGCAACCAAAGGAGGACTGAGGAGACATACCGCGGGCCATGCTTCAGGTCTGCAGCGAGACCCTCGCGACCCATGGGATGGATACCAATCACTGACCTTGGCCACATCTGACGACACCTGCGGCGGCGGCGCCCCCTGTCGCTATGCGGCCCTCAGGCTGCCGGGCCGGTCCGGTACCAGGCTCATATCACCTGACTGCGCGCGCCGAGAGGACTCCGAGAGGCACCTCCCCCCGGAGAGGAGGGTGACCGGGCACAGGGCTACACCCCGGCGGCGCTGCTCCGGGGCGCCACTGTCTCCCCGGGAGGATACAAGACCGGTGGCGATGGCTGGAGCTGGAGCTGGCAGGTGGGCGGCGTCGGTGGCCATCGCGCTGCTGTGGTGCTACAGCAGGGTCGTCTCCGCGGGAAATCAGCACTTCGTGGACCGGATAGTCCAGTCACAGCTGCAGCAGGTTAGCAATGTACCGGCCGGAATGGAGGAACGCGAAAGGATTGAAGCTGATATTGAACACCGAGAGGCCGCTATGGTGTTCTGTGCCTTCTACAGGAGGGGCGGATCCACGGGGGTCATGACCCCCCCCCCCTTGGGCCCTGGGGGCACCACCGCGCCGTGGGGGGGGGGGCACCAGGGGCACCACCAAAATAAAGCAAAAAAATCCGCGCCTCTTTGCGGCGCAAATCATTCAGTGTTCTTTGAACCAAGGGCACCACCGCGCCGGTGTACCAGGGGCACCACCGCGCCGTGGGGGGGGGGGGGCACCAGGGGCACCACCAAAATAAAGCAAAAAAATCCGCGCCTCTTTGCGGCGCAAATCATTCAGTGTTCTTTGAACCAAGGGCACCACCGCGCCGGTGTACCAGGGGCACCACCGCGCAGGTATACCAGGGGTAGGCGGCGCTGTGGGGCGAGGGGAGACACCGGGGCACCGTGCTTCCTTGAATCCATGAGGGAAAACAATGGTCTGGTGCAGCCATGAAATCACAAGCATTGGTCGCTGGGAGAAGAAAACAAATCGCGAAATGATGCTAAATTAAAATTGCTAAATGTCCCCCAAAAAAACATGTCCCTTCATGACTCCTGTCCCTTGGGCTATGAAAGGGCACCACCGTGCCTTTATGCCAGAGGCAACAACGTATCGGACTCGAGGGGCCCTGAGAGCCCCCTCGAGCTGATACATATAGAATATAGAACCTTTCGATTTTTTAGGGCCTAGTTATCCAGACAAAAATAAAAATAAAGCAGAAAATTCCGCGCCGTAACTGTACACACTGGCGGCAGCAAGGGGAGGGGGAGGATATGGGGGCCATAGCCCCACCTTTTGCCTTAAATGGGGGGGGGGGCAACATGTCTTTTGACCCACCTTTTGCTCCAAACATATTTCCTCGTTTTGACCCTGCATCCAAACACGTCACCGGAGGTAAACAGTAGGATAACATATTATATCAACCATACGCTATATTGTGTAGGTAACAGCTAAGTTATTGGTGAATTAACATAGGTTTGTATTACTGGCCATTTTACTTAGCCTGCATATCTTATTTCAATATTGTTTTACTAAGGCGAATACATTTTCAACCATATTACTTTATAGTGGCTATAATAATGCTATAAACTATTTAGTACCCAACTCCTGTCTGTGTTTTTTTGCTCACGTATCCATAATAAATGTAGTATAAGGCATTGGGTTGAACCGGTCGACCGCATCGTCAATCGCTATTGCGTTATTTTCATTCCTCCTTCAGCCTGAGGCGAAATCTGTTAGCATCATCAATATCATCGAAAGGTTGATTATGTATTAAATGCCACCATTTCTATGCAATCATGCAACCCGACTTGACACGTAAGAACTGACCGGACCCAAGACGACCCAGGGTCATAGACGGTATTTTTGGCTAATTTGATATCGATAGTATTTCCTTTTGTTTAACGGAACGCAATGAGATAAAAACGAGTGTGACAAGGTTGTCACACTCGTTTTTATCTCATTGCGTTCCGTTAAACAAAAGGAAATACTATCGATATCAAATTAGCCAAAAATACCGTCTATGACCCTGGGTCGTCTTGGGTCCGGTCAGTTCTTACGTGTCAAGTCGGGTCTGTCCCCAGGCAGGTCAGTCTGCGTCTGTACAAGGCAAGAAGTCCTCCGACTGATACCGTCGGCCGCCCCCGGTCTCCAGGGCAGGTCAAGCTGGTCACTGGACCGGGTCAGGACGGGTCAGGGGTCATACTGACACCTTCCGCCGCCCCCGGTCTCCATGGCAGGTCAGGCTGGTCACTGGACCGGGTCAGGACGGGTCAGGGGTCATACTGACACCTCTCGACGCCCCCGGTCTCTAGGGCAGGTCAGGCTGGTCACTGGACCGGGTCAGGACGGGTCAGGGGTCATACTGACACCTCCCGCCGCCCCCGGTCTCCATGGCAGGTCAGGCTGGTCACTGGACCGGGTCAGGACGGGTCAGGGGTCATACTGACACCTCCCGCCGCCCCCGGTCTCCATGGCAGGTCAGGCTGGTCACTGGACCGGGTCAGGACGGGTCAGGGGTCATACTGACACCTCCCGTCGCCCCCGGTCTCCAGGGAAGGTCAGACTGGTCACTGGACCGGGTCAGGACGGGTCAGGGGTCATACTGACACCTCCCGCCGCCCCCGGTCTCCATGGCAGGTCAGGCTGGTCACTGGACCGGGTCAGGACGGGCCAGGGGTCATACTGACACCTCCCGCCACCCCCGGTCTCCAGGGCAGGTTAGGCTGGTCACTGGACCGGGTCAGGACGGGTCAGGGGTCATACTGACACCTCCCGCCGCCCCCGGTCTCCAGGGCAGGTAACTCCGACTCACTGGACCGGGTCAGGACGGGTCAGGGGTCATACTGACACCTCCCGACGGTCTCCAGGGCAGGTAATTCCGACTCACTGGACCGGGTCAGGACGGGTCAGGGGTCATACTGACACCTCCCGCCGCCCCCGGTCTCCAGGGCAGGTAACTCCGACTCACTGGACCGGGTCAGGACGGGTCAGGGGTCATACTGACACCTCCCGCCGGTCTCCAGGGCAGGTAACTCCGACTCACTGGACCGGGTCAGGACGGGTCAGGGGTCATACTGACACCTCCCGCCGCCCCCGGTCTCCAGGGCAGGTAACTCCGACTCACTGGACCGGGTCAGGACGGGTCAGGGGTCATACTGACACCTCCCGCCGCCCCCGGTCTCCAGGGCAGGTAACTCCGACTCACTGGACCGGGTCAGGACGGGTCAGGGGTCATACTGACACCTCCCGCCGCCCCCGGTCTCCAGGGCAGGTAACTCCGACTCACTGGACCGGGTCAGGACGGGTCAGGGGTCATACTGACACCTCCCGCCGCCCCCGGTCTCCAGGGCAGGTAACTCCGACTCACTGGACCGGGTCAGGACGGGTCAGGGGTCATACTGACACCTCTCGACGCCCCCGGTCTCTAGGGCAGGTCAGGCTGGTCACTGGACCGGGTCAGGACGGGTCAGGGGTCATACTGACACCTCTCGACGCCCCGGTCTCCAGGGCAGGTGACTCGGACTCACTGGACCGGGCCAGGGGTCCCACTGACGTCCCTCCCTCCTGCCATGTCCGCAGGGCAGGCCAGGGGTCCCACTGACGTCCCTCCCTCCTGCCATGTCCGCAGGGCAGGTCAGGGGTCCTACTGACGTCCCTCCCTCCTACCGTGTCCGCAGGGCAGGTCAGGCAGGTGACTCGGACTCACTGGACCGGGTCAGGGGTCCCACTGACGTCCCTCCCTCCTGCCGTGTTCGCAGGAGCAGCGCCGGGTGAGGTGGCGGGACTCGGATCGACTCGGCGCGGCCCCTGCAACCCACACACGCAGGGGGATCACCCACCTCCACCTGCCGCCCTCCCTGGGCGACGCGCTCAGCAAGGCCATGTCGTACGAGGCCAACCGGTCCCGGCTGTCCGGCGTTCGGTGGCGGTCACGCCAGGACAGCACCGGCGACGGCAGCAGCAGCAGCAGCAGCCAGAGGACTGACCGTTGGCCGGTAGAGGTGTGTTATAGCGCATAACCACCGAACATTTTACTGCTCCATTGAATGGCTAGGCAGTATATGGCCTAACACTAACCCTCCTCTAAGCTGTACGCACGAACTCGCATATATCAATATCAATTTCTTGTTTTTACGACTGAAGTGGATCAATTTCGCAAGACCTCACTTTATAAAAAGTATCAAAATAATTGTCGCCGTTTATGCCAACGTGCCTGGAATTAATCTGAAAACAAATACCAATTTAAACCTGTTAACGCTTTGCGTCATTTGCGCCATTCTTGAAGAGCTATGAGGTGCCTGTCATCTGCCTCAGGACTCGTGGCCTCGGGGCTCTGAGGCCAGACGGTACGGTCGGCCGCTCTCGCGGATGCCTCCGCTGCTGCAGTCCGCACTGGGCAGCGCGCTGTCCTCCGACGCGGGGAGCGTCCTCGGCACCAATCAGCCACACGGCAGCCTGCACGTTAACATCACTGAGAGCCGCACAGGTGGGCCAGGGCGCTGGTGAATTGCGATGGGTCTGTTGACACTGTTTGACTCATGCTAATAATGTGAATCTAATATTTGTATGGAATTTGACATTTTGCATACGAAATCTGACTCCTTATCTTTTGCATTACATGGCGAACGTGCAATGCGCTAGTATTGATCGGGTGGGGTGCGGATAGGTAGGTATCGATGCCCTGACCATTCTCAAAATGTAGCCAATGCCGGCACCGCCTTACACTACCCGCTGGATATAGTAGCCGGGGGCGGGGACGGACAGGACCGGGGTCGGACAGGATCGGGGCGGGGTCGGACAGGATCGGGGCGGGGTCGGACAGAACCGGGGCGGGGACGGACAGGGGCTGGGCGGAGCGGGGCTGGGACAGGGGCGGGGACCGGGGTCGGACAGGACCGGGGCGGGGCGGGCCGGGGACCGGGATCGGACAGGACCGGGGCTGGGCGGGCCGGGGACCGGGGTCGGACAGGACCGGGGCTGGGACGGACAGGACCGGGGCTGGGATGGACATGACCGGGGCTGAGACGGACAGGACCGGGGCTGGGACGGACAGGACCGGGGCTGGGCGGGCCGGGGACCGGGATCGGACAGGACCGGGGCTGGGACGGACAGGACCGGGGCTGGGACGGACAGTACCGGGGCTGGGACGGACAGGACCGGGGCTGGGCGGGCCGGGGATCGGACAGGACCGGGGCCGGGGACCGGGGTCGGACAGGACCGGGGCTGAGACGGACAGAACCGGGGCTGGGACGGACAGTACTGGGGTCGGTCAGGACCGGGGTCAGACAGGACCGGGGACCGGGGTCGGACTGGACCGGGGCGGGCCGGGGACCGGGGTCGGACAGGACCGGGGCTGGGCGGGCCGGGGACCGGGGCTGGGCGGACCGGGGACCGGGGCTGGGCGGGCCGGGGACCGGGGTCGGACAGGACCGGGGTCGGACAGGACCGGGGCTGGGCGGGCCGGGGACCGGGGTCGGACGGGACCGGGGCTGGGCGGGCCGGGGACCGGGGTCGGACGGGACCGGGGCTGGGGCGGGCCGGGGACCGGGGTCGGACAGGACCGGGGCTGGGCGGGCCGGGGACCGGGGCTGGGCGGACCGGGGCTGGGCGGGGACCGGGGTCGGGGCTGGGACAGGGGGCGGACGGGACTGGGAGACCTCAGGGACGGGTAGCGGACAGTGTTGTATTTGTCAGCAGTAGCGGCTCGCTCTGACCACCACAAACAACGCGACCGAGTGACCGTGTGACATGTCGACTCATCGCCCCACTGTCTGTCCGCCTGGCCTTGACATGGTGCTGCTGCCTAGACACACCAGAGCCGCTCAGCGGTCTGGTGCGCCCACTCGACTACATTCGGATCATTTAATTACGTTTGTAGAGTCATATTTTCAAATGAATGTGAT
>JAXIVJ010007786.1:0-55000 GCA_036785665.1 Chirona hameri
CCCAACCCTATTATATCAAAACGGTATCACATAAGCGTTGTCGCAAGACTGTGTGTGATTTCCGGCGAAATTGTAACGTCGTAATTATGTTTGAGAAGAAAAAAAAAGGTATTACATACGCGTTGTCCACTGTGATTTCCGGCGAAATCGTAACGTCGTAATTATATTAAAAAAGTATTACATAAGCGTTGTCGCACGACTCTAGGAGCTAACTGCGTGGTCAAGCTATGCGGTGCACTTTAAATACGGTACACTCCGAATCTGTCCAATGCTCTAATGTTCCATTGTGCGAGATTACTTGAACTAAATAAAACGGATACATATTCGTTCAAGCAACAGACGATGCTTTCAAGTAGCGTGGTGTCCATCGGGAAAACGATTTGGAACTTTGTCTTCGTAGCCTCACGTGAAGGTTCCTTCAAAGAGATCGACAAGCACAATATACACCTGCAAATACTTTGGAAATATAAAGCCATGTGCACGCCATTGTAGCTATTGCGGCATCTGACGGATGTATGCAGGGTTTCTGGATGACGTTCGTCGTTTTCAGGCTTTCCATCCCAGCCGCCCATGTTTGACTCTATCTACCATTGTTTTCATGACATTTACTACTATGTATCTTCCTGATTCGTTTAACTTTGCAATGGGAAGTCCGCTTATCTGATGTTCCGCGAAGTAGCTGCCAACTCAATTTTGCTTAGCGTGCGCGATAACAGACCGTAGAGCGTTCTTGCGAGGGGGCGAGGTAAGCTGTCTGTTTTACAAGGATGTTACATTTGCTGTCATTTTTATTATCTCGCTTCCCTTGCATCGCGTGTTTCTATCGCAATATGCCGAACAAGTAGAATTAATCATTTGCATTGTTCCTGTAAATGGCAGTATTCTGGCAGTGTATCTGGTGGCGTGTGTGTTATATAAGTATATGTGCTGGTACAGAGCTATTCTATGTTGGTGTCCACTGGTGCCATCCTAGGGAGCTGTGCTGTTCTATGTTGGTGCCATCCTAGGGAGCTGTGCTGTTCTATGTTGGTGCCGTCCTAGGGAGCTGTGCTGTTCTATGTTGGTGCCGTCCTAGGGAGCTGTGCTGTTCTATGTTGGTGCCGTCCTAGGGAGCTGTTCTATGTTGGTGCCGTCCTAGGGAGCTGTTCTATGTTGGTGCCGTCCTAGGGAGCTGTGCTGTTCTATGTTGGTGCCGTCCTAGGGAGCTGTTCTATGTTGGTGCCGTCCCAGGGAGCTGTTCTATGTTGGTGCCGTCCTAGGAAGCTGTGCTGTTCTATGTTGGTGCCGTCCTAGGGAGCTGTGCTGTTCTATGTTGGTGCCGTCCTAAGGAGCTGTGCTGTTCTATGTTGGTGCCGTCCTAGGGAGCTGTGCGGTTATATGTTAGTGCCGTCCTAGGGAGCTGTGCTGTTCTATGTTGGTGCCGTCCTAGGGAGCTGTGCTGTGCTATGTTGGTGCCGTCCTACGGAGCTGTGCTGTTCTATGTTGGTGCCGTCCTAGGGAGCTGTGCTGTTCTATGTTGGTGCCGTCCTAGGGAGCTGTTCTATGTTGGTGTCTGCTGGTGCCGTCCTAGGGAGCTGTGCTGTTCTATGTTGGTGCCATCCTAGGGAGCTGTTCTATGTTGGTGCCATCCTAGGGAGCTGTGCTGTTCTATGTTGGTGTCATCCTAGGGAGCTGTGCTGTTCTATGTTGGTGCCGTCCTAGGGAGCTGTGCTGTTCTATGCTGGTGTCTGCTGGTGCCATCCTAGGGAGCTGTGCTGTTCTATGTTGGTGTCTGCTGGTGCCATCCTAGGGAGCTGTGCTGTTCTATGTTGGTGCCATCCTAGGGAGCTGTGCTGTTATATGTTGGTGCCTGCTGGTGTCGCCCGCAACACTCTCCAGCATCCATTGCGCGCACTATTCCGGCGCAGCCCAGTGCTCTGGCTGTAGTCTCGAGTGAGATCCGCCGCGCCGGCGTGACAGCGGACTGCAAACGTCCGGAGTAGCCGGCAGAGACGCTGTCTCCGGACCTAATGAATCTCCCGTGGTGTCAGCTATCGCGGAAAAGTGGCGGGAATACCAAGTCAGACGTCTTATTATCGTCTTATAGTTATCAGGAATATACAAGTTATGGTATCGTTTGGTATTCCCCATATGAAAGGAGTGTGGAAACAGCGTGCGTGTATTGTGTTACCTATTATTTGCTTACCTTTGGCGTTGTCATTTCCGGCAGTAGCTTATGCTTACTGGTATTTAGAAAGTCATGCTGTCATCCACAGTTAATGAGATATTGAAGCACAACATTTTAAAATGATAACGTCGCTTGCTTACGCTAGTAGCTGATCACGTGTCATTTTGTTCGCAATTTCATGCGCGATAGGAATACTTTTCATGTATGCATTGGAGTGCGGTCTTTATCCTTTTTTATCTAGGCTAAATCCGCTGTATTGGTCTTGTATCAAATGCATCCTGTTCTGTTTCTATTTTCATTGATCACAAATTTGGAATCAATTGTTTTAATCTGGCTCAATCCGAGTGACTCAGTCGGCAAAACATTGGGCTCGGAATCCATGGGTGCTCGGGGTTCGAGCCCGGCTATCGACGAGGTCATTCGGGTTCCCCCGTTCGGAATCCATGGGTGCTCGGGGTTCGAGTCCGGCTATTGACGAGGTCATTCGGTTCCCCCGTTCGGAATCCATGGGTGCTCGGGGTTCGAGCCCGGCTATTGACGAGGTCATTCGGTTCCCCCGTTCGGAATCCATGGGTGCTCGGGGTTCGAGCCCGGCTATTGACGAGGTCATTCGGTTCCCCCGTTCGGAATCCATGGGTGCTCGGGGTTCGAGCCCGGCTATTGGCGAGGTCATTCGGTTCCACCGTGTGGGTCGGCGTCAGAGACTCGGACGATAAATGACGGCAGTCGAATCGTCGTCATACCCCAGTACCACCATGTGGCGCCATGTGCCCTGTGTAGCCCATGTGCCCCTGGCGGACCCGTGTGACCCCGTGTGACCCCGTGTTACCCCGTGTGACCCCGTGTGACCCGTGTGGTCCGTGTGACCCCGTGTGACCCGCAGCATGGTGGACCGGCGGCGGTACAGCGCGGCCGACAGTCAGCACTCGTCGTGGGCGGCTGCTCGGCCGTCCCGTGTGACCCATGTGACCCCGTGTGACCCGTGTGACCCCATGTGACCCCGTGTGACCCCATGTGACCCCGTGTGACCCCGTGTGACCCCGTGTGACCCCATGTGACCCCGTGTGACCCCATGTGACCCCATGTGACCCCGTGTGACACCATGTGACCCCGTGTGACACCATGTGACCCCGTGTGACCCCGTGTGACCCCATGTGACCCCGTGTGACCCCGTGTGACCCCATGTGACCCCGTGTGACCCCATGTGACCCCATGTGACCCCGTGTGACCCGTGTGACCTGCAGCGTGGTGGACCGGCGGCGGTACAGCGCGGCCGACAGTCAGCGCTCTTCGTCCGTGGGCGGCTGCTCGGCCGCCGCCTCGGAACCCACCGGCCCGACCAGCGGCGAGGAGGAGGAGGAGGAGGAGGCGTCGCCAGCCACCGTCCACATCGACATCCCGGCCACACTGCGGCGCCGACTCGACGACGACTACTACTACGTCAACAAGTACCACAAGGTAACACACTACGTCAACAAGTACCACAAGGTAGCACACTACGTCAACAAGTACCACAAGGTAACACACTGCGTCAACAAATACCACAAGGTAACAAACTACGTCAACAAATACCACAAGGTAACACACTACGTCAACAAGTACCACAAAGTAACACACTATGCCCAGGGGTACCACAAGGTAACACACTACGTCCAGGGGTACCGCAAGGTAACACACTACGTCAACGAGTATCACAAGGTAACAAACTACGTCAACAAGTACCACAAGGTAACAAACTGCGTCAACAAGTACCACAAGGTAACAAACTACGTCAACAAATACCACAAGGCAACCCACTACGTCAACAAGTACCACAAGGTAACAAACTACGCCAACGGGTACCACAAGGTAACATACTACGTCAACAAGTACCACAAGGTAACACACTGCGTCAACAAATACCACAAGGTAACAAACTACGTCAACAAGTACCACAAGGTAACACACTACGCCAACAGGTACCACAAGGAAATATTTAGACAACTAAAAGGAAGCTTTGTGTCTGAACTTGATTAATACCAGTCTCACTTTCCATATTATGTGTAACTGCACGTAGAACGGGTTGGCCGTCGAGATGCCGCGTAATATCTATTGCACATTTTTGTGCTAGAGAGAGATTCGGAAGTAACGACATTTGTCACCAGGTATGACGTCAATGGCTGCTTCTCTTGAGCCGACAGCTGCGGATGAATACTGTCAGTCTGCCGCTGGGGGGGGGGGGGGGGGGGGGTATTGCTCGGTCGCTGGGATCGAAGCAGTCGAGAGTGCGAACTGTCGTCCCCGGCGGCCGTGTCGGTACCGGAGGCACTGAGGATCGCCTGAGTGCTAAGCGTCTGCAAATGGAACGGCCGTGTCGCTGTGTAACAATGGCGCGTGGCTCGCTGAAAACAACCGGAAGCCCGTTGATGCGTGCTTGAAGTTCATTGGCTGGCTTACCCGCAGACGATATGTATGTGTTTTGAATGCTGGCTCGTGAATATTGACCAAAGTTAGCCAATTTCTTTAGCACCGTAATGCAAATGAACCTCGATAATGCGTTTCAGCCATAATAGTTGAACATATGATTGCTACGAAGCCTGACAAATGCTTAACCGTCATTGCCTCTCACAAATGGTACGACAAGGAGCCTGTGTGAATATATTTCTGACTATTTACGGGGGGACGCCAATGACCCCCGCTGTTGGAGCGCCCATGAACACCAATATCACCATTCTGACCCTGCCTGGGCGCGTTTCGATCGCGTGTTGCCTGTGTCGAGGTCGTACCCTGTGCCGAGGAGCGAGTTTCGCACGATAGATGATCCAATCCCGCCGGTCGTCACAGAGCGAGGGCCGGTACCGGTCTCGTCTCACCTCTGGAAACAGTCCCTCGTCAGCAGGCCCACCCCGGTGGAAAGTTGTCAACTGGAGCCCTGTCGGCCGGAAGTCCGCTTCCGGGCCCGGCGAGCCGGACGGACAAACGTCCGAGAGTTAGAGTACAGGATTGCAGCGACGGCATCGTCTCTGGATGGCTTGGGAGGGCAGTGATAGGAAAGACTTCGGAAAGCGGCACCCACGGTGCTCTGTTGAATTCTACTGGTAAAAAAAAACGAATATTGAGTAAACCGCGCATCAAATTCGCCGAGGATACAAAAGCTCCCTAACGGCGCCTAATGCACATATGATCTGATGGTGAACAGTATTGGAATGAAGAAGGCTTATGAAAAGGTTGAATGATTTCTTGTAGTTTCAATAATTAGACAACAAAGATTGTCTTGCAATTTAATGTATTACTATAGACATTTTGTCCTGCGAGCCAAACTTTTTTTTAAATCAAGTATATGTATTTGCAAACAGCACGGTACACACACACTGCACACTGCACACACTGCACACTACCACTCTATCACTCTACTAGGCACTTATGTGTGCGGCCCGTCTGGCCAAGCCGGGACGGTGCCAGTAGCATCGGCAAACCGTCCCGGCTCCGGGGAGGTCTGGGGGTTACTTCCCCGACCGGGGAGGGCTGGAGGATACCGCCCCGGCGCGCCAGACGGGCCGCCGCCCCCGTCCGCACCGCCTCACGTTACACGCGTTCGTTTCGCGAGGCGGTGCCCCTGTCCACCGGCCGAGCGTCCGAAACGTCGGCAATAAGCATGCTGGCGTCCCGGACGACCGGCGGGCCGACCGACCCTGCAACTCGTGCCAGGGCCGGTCCCGGGTTAGCCCGGATGGGTTATGGGCGGGGGCCATATGCGTAACTGTATTTGATCAGTTCATTCTTCTTCTCTTTGTTTGATGAGAAAACTAAATAACAATAATACAAAACACTATGCAACAAAACGTGTTAGACCTACGCTACGCAGATGACACTGCCATAGTCGCATGATCCCATTTATTTTTAAATTCTCTTTGATCATCCTTGCACAGCGCAACCATATGCTCCAGTTCACGATCAGCCCGGAGCCACCTGATAACCTCATTGAAGCTCAAATACTCCCTTTTTGCAATAATCATCTTAGCGACTACAATTACATGATTTACAAAAGTTGATGTCCCGAGGCCTAGAAGCACAGTATTGGCACTAAAGTCCGACCCCGTATCCAGAATATGATTCGTTACAAGCCAGTCTTTAATTGTTTTCCAAAAAGTCTGCACAAAATGGCAATGCCAAAATTTATGCTCGATATTATCTTCTTCCCCCCCCCCCCCCGACACCGATTGCAATTGCTAGATTCCGCCACTCCTATCCGATACAGCAAACGTTGAGTAACATGTGTCCTGGTAATAATTTTATACTGAATACTACGATACCGCATTGAACTTGTTGCTAGTATATTATTCCAATGCACATCATTCCATGCAACATTCATGAACGCTTCGTTCCATTTGCTTTCCCATTTATGTGTATGTTCTCTGTGTATTTGGTTCTCTATCATTTTCCGATAAATATGTTTAACTCCATGTGTTTGCGAAAGTATGAACGCTAAAGACGGGTCGGGTCTATCAGAGGTCCAAATAATTTAGTATTGTTTGCTATCCTCCAACTCCTGGGAAGACTAGACACCAGACAATCGTAATCAAATTGCACACCTGCTATCCCGTATTGAAGTTTCGCCTCTATAAACGACATAATATTGCCATCAGTGTTCGGCAAATCATTAACAAATTGAAGCCCTTTAGAATGCCGAGTTTAACCTACTGGTGTAATATTTACTGTAGTCAGAATACCACAGGCTGCATGATGCCATCTCATCCAGGTTATATTCGCCGTAAGCTACTTTAAAATCAGCCACTGCTTCGACCACATCACTCCAAAAACGATTAAAGTGTATGTTTCTGCCAAAGTTTCTCAGACATTTCTATCCCATATACACTCTCCACGACTTATTTTACATTCAAAGAGTTTAGCCCACTGGTTGTCTGATTACAACTGCCGTCTAACCCATGACACCTTCAATGATTTAAGATATAAGTGGATGTCCATCATACCGGCTCCCCCATTTTCTACCGGCTGTACAAGGCTCTTTCTGCTTAATTTGTCTCGTTTTCCGTTCCAGACAAACTTGACAAAAATAGCGTTTAGTGCTTGCATAAATTCAAGCGGCGGATTGGGCAAGGCCGAGAAAAGATGTGTCAGTTTGGGTAAGAGCAAACTTTTAATCACACATATTTTCCCATAAATGGTGAGGTGCCGTCGCTGCCAAGTTTTGATCACCGCTTTCATTTCGTCTAGTTTATTCTCAAAATTATTTGTACACATATTCTGGAAATTGTTTTCAAAAATAATTCCCAGAACTTTCATCTGCTTGGTCCACTGAATCGGTAGTTCCTCACATACTTGCGGTCTATTTTCTACATCATGCCCTACCCACATTGCCTGCGTTTTTGCTATGTTCGGACGCAGTCCGGAGAACTTCGCGAAGATTCCCAGGTCGTGAAAAAGACGCCTGCAACTATTTACCCAACCACCCATGAAGACAAGCGTGTCATCCGCGTAGCACGATACTTTATTTTCCACTCCATCTATTGTGATTCCTTTGATATTTTTGTTTTGCCTCACTTGTGCAGCTAAGCACTCAATAGCCAACAGAAATATGTATGGACTTACTGGGTCCCCCTGCCTACACGACCTGAACAGCTTTATTTTGTCAGATAAATGACCATTATATAAAAATGATTTCTTGTAGTTTCAATAATTAGACAACAAAGATTGTCTTGCAATTTATTGTATTACTATACACATTTTGTCCTGCGAGTCAAACTTCCTCCGATTAGCTGTTTGTACTGTCTGTGTATGTTTGGCCGCTTTATGATATTGTATGTTATGTCTCCCGGGATGTAACTGTTATGTATTGTGATTTGCATGGTAGCTGTACCTCGGACTGTATTGCTTCAGTAGCGAAGGGTGTGAGGGCCGGAACCCAATGCTGCACTCAGCAGTCATCATGAAACACATTGGTGTGGCAGTCGCTTTGTCAATACTAGCTACAGAATATCAATCAGCTCTGTGTGTTCCACAGCATAATGTGAAGAGACAAATGGTCATCCGGCGTCCGTTTTGGCGTCAAGATCAAAGGACCTATTTGATGTTGAAATTCGGCCATTGCTTAGTGGATAGGGAGCTTATGAGAGGCACGTTCAGTTTGTGTTATTTAATTATATTAACGACACTCACGCCAAGATATGAAAAGAGAGCGTTCATTTGTTGTTTTGCTGTGTCCTTTTACGACCCCTACTATCGGGTTTCCTCCCCTTGTCAATTCCAGTCAGGCCCATGTCTGAGGAAGAAAATCGATCGTTTTGTAGTAGCTATAGAATATGTGTATCCAGGTGTTTTCATGAATCAGAATCAGCTATCATATTGGCATGTCGGACCCACACTGTGCTTGACCCAGATCATTGTAAAGAAATGTATTCAGCAGACTATATGCGGTGCATGTACCCTACTTCACTGCACCCGACTTACGGTACGCCGCTGTACTTCGTGGTGCACCATTCGCCATGCCCGGTACCGCGTACAATACCTACAGTGTGATAATAGAGCGCTCTTTTACCGGACTTTCCCACAATACAGGCATGTCTGCTGGGTATTCTGAGTGGCAGTACAATCGCAGAAGAGCCTTAAGAAGGACCTAAAGTGATAGCATTGATACTGTGTTTAGACTTATCAAAATACCGCGGCCTTGCTCGATACGAGAGGCGCAGCATGGCGGCAATCTCGGGTGCTGTTGCAGTCTGCACCACGCGATATACATGTGTTGTCCCCTGTCCGAGATCAGACCACAGCCAGTCCTCAGCTAACGGATGTCCACTAATTATTGAGACAAAAACTTGGCATTGATTTAATAAGGAAGAAACCGTTGGATATCCACGAGCTTACAGGTGACCTGCCCGTCAATATTTCTATGTACGTGTAAAATATATAATTAATATGATATATCATTCTCAGTCACGGATCATTTTTCCCAGCAGCGGTCCAGTGATATAGCGAGCAAAAGCGAGCAGAAAAATTAGTTTTGTGGACAGCTGAAATTACCAAACACCTGATTCCTTTAGTTAGCTCACGATCAACGGCATATTATACCCAGCGGAAGATTAACATCAAAGGGCATGCTAAGCGCTCTGGGAAAGGCACAGCAGGAAGAGACCCAACATGAGCCCCAATGCAGAAAGTGGCACGTGCCAAAGCGACCCCAAAGAAAGTCAACGCTTCAGTTCACATAATGGTCGACAGATACGGCATTAGTAAGTCTTATGTAAAAAAACTGACTGAAGAAGGAATTCAACATATGAAAAGGAAAAAAGCAGCACAGGTCTCTGACGGATAAGAAAAGGCTAAGAAAATTAGAATCCGCAAACTTGCTCATTGGGTGTTAAGCGCAAACGACGTCATAGACGTCACTAAGGATTATGAACCGTACTTCTTTTCTGAGTACGAAATTCCCGTGAATGCCAATTTGTATGCTTGAACCGGTTGAGATAATACAGATTAACCCTCGTCCTACGGGGGGGGGGGGGGTGGCCTGACAGCCCCCCCCCCCTGAGGTTTTTCTTGAATAGCTTTTTACACGTGCGGCACATCTTGCTTACATTTTTGGTAGCTGAGTTTATAAGAATTATGCGTATGCTGTACAAATTTCATTGAAATTGTTTAAGCAGTTTGGGAGATAATAATCTTTTGATGACGTCATGTTGGTGGAAAAGGATAAATATTTGAAAAATGGTAGAAAACAGAGTTTTAAAGGAAATTGCAAACGCAATTAACCAAAGATACAAAATGGCATTCTCTTCAAAATGGCAATCTCGGATTTTCACAATTTTGGGTTTTTGGCCCCTAAAAAAAAATCCCCACAAAATCTAAATTTTCAAAGATGTTAGAAAAACCGGAATATGTGTGAGAGCACTGGGTATGGACAATGCCCATACCAAATTTCAAAGCAATATCTTCATTTTTGACTGAGTGATTGCTCCTTAAGTGTAAGAAACTGATGACGTCATTTTTTTATAACTTTTTTTAACTTTTTTTTGACAAGATACGAACAAATAATTACCTTTTCTGTATTTCTGAGCCAAAACTGGTCTAGGAACATGCCTTTTATTTACATTGATCAATTTCTAATTTTGTGGTTTTCTGAAGAGCAAAATCGCTGTTCTGGACGTGGTAAATCCGAGGTCATTCACTTGACCTGGAAGGTCACCCGTTGACCTGAAACCTAAAAATCGCATACTGTTAGATTCCTCTCATGACAGGTAACATGCTGGTTCTTACCGCATTGCTCTAAATTGCTTGGTTTGGAAGTTAACGGGGGGGGGCTGTCAGGCACCCCCCGTAGGGCGAAGGTGAAAACAACTCCCGTAGTGCGAGTGTTAATTAAAATACAGCTCTATGTGGAAGTAACTAACATGTCAAAATGTCCAGTGTAGTATATAGTATAGCCATGTCGCTAAGAGTGTGTCCAAACTGATGATCCTTCGAAATCATGACAATGGTCGTGGTGACAACTGCAGAGAGGAATACCTCAGAGGAAGGCTGTTGCCATTTATCGAGAAATATCCTGATGATTAATATCTGTCCCGGCTAGACCTGCCTGCTGTACATTACGGTGGTGTACCCTGCAATTTCTTGAGGATGCCGGAGCGCCCACCCTGGGGCCGAGTGGTACGATATCGCATCACAATTGCCTCAGCTTCGGCCGATATAAGACTGTTGATGCATTCTGAAGTAACAGGCCTGTAGCGAATGGTGGGAAGCACCTCCTGAAACCCACAATTTTAGGAAAATCGGCGTGCAGTTGAGAAGAATCAACTCCAAAGTTGTTCTCACCATACTAAAGGGGGTATGCCTGCACGTGCACTCCGCAAACCGACGTGGTGCACAGCAGCTGTTCACTGGGTCACATGTGGGGTCCAACGACACGATGTACTAATGTGTCGAGTTTGGTGATTCTCAATGTAAAAACAAGGGAATTGTAGTAGTTTGAAATTTGTCCCAATAATTAGTGGACACCCGTTATTTACCAACCCTGCCGGCTAGTCGGGGCAGCTCCCTGACCCGGCCCTCTGCCCCACAGCTGCCGCAGCTGCCCTGCGAGCCGACCGTGGTGGAGGTGCTGGAGGCCTACGTGCAACACTGGCAGCAGTCGGGCCGGCCACGCACCGTGCCCGGCGGCCGCAGCAAGCCCCGCGACCCAGACTGGGAAACCACCGCGCGCAGGTCAGAGAACGGCAGATACCGTACTGTACTGGGAAACCACCGCACGCAGGTCAGAGAACGGCAGATACCGTACTGTGCTGGGAAACTACCGCACGCAGGTCAGAGAACAACAGATACCGTACTGTGCTGGGGGACGACCGCGCGCAGGTCAGAGAACGGCAGATACCGTACTGTGCTGGGGGACGACCGCACGCAGGTCAGAGAACGGCAGATACCGTACTGTACTGGGAAACTACCGCACGCAGGTCAGAGAACAACAGATACCGTACTGTGCTGGGGGACGACCGCACGCAGGTCAGAGAACGGCAGATACCGTACTGTACTGGGAAACCACCGCACGCAGGTCAGAGAACGGCAGATACCGTACTGTACTGGGAAACCACCGCGCGCAGGTCAGAGAACGGCAGATACCGTACTGTACTGGGAAACCACCGCACGCAGGTCAGAGAACGGCAGATACCGTACTGTACTGGGAAACCACCGCACGCAGGTCAGAGAACGGCAGATACCGTACTGTACTGGGAAACTACCGCACGCAGGTCAGAGAACGGCAGATACCGTACTGTACTGGGAAACTACCGCACGCAGGTCAGAGAACAACAGATACCGTACTGTGCTGGGTGACGACCGCGCGCAGGTCAGAGAACGGCAGATACCGTACTGTACTGGGAAACTACCGCACGCAGGTCAGAGAACAACAGATACCGTACTGTGCTGGGGGACGACCGCGCGCAGGTCAGAGAACGGCAGATACCGTTACTGTGCTGGGAAACCACCGCACGCAGGTCAGAGAACAACAGATACCGTACTGTGCTGGGGGACGACCGCGCGCAGGTCAGAGAACGGCAGATACCGTACTGTGCTGGGAGACGACCGCGCGCAGGTCAGAGAACGACAGATACCGTACTGTACTGGGAGACCACCGCGCACATAGTACTTATATCAATGAGTAGGTTCAAGTTTGGCGACTGCCATGGCTACGTCACGCCTGGTTCGAACTATAATAAACTAACTATGTTACCATATCAACTATTTCTGGTATGCTTTTTGGAATAGTTCTCATTTTCTTCTAGTTTCAACTATCTAGTAGGATATGGTAATCACATCGGAAAATATATAAAAAGAAAACGAAATATATTTAATGCAATTTTGTGTGTATTCGAGTGCAAATAATATTTAAAGTTCATTGGTACATCAATTGTATTCGAAAAATGCCTATAAACACCATTTTAACGATACATCACAATTAGTCAGCTGTAACAGAGTTCGCATGCAGGCCGGAAATTTCGAAGCACCAGACCGCCGCCGGGACGGCCGGCCGGCCCCGCGGCGGTACAGTCTCTGGCAAGGCGTCGCAGAGGTTCTCACCAACTTGCGGCCGGCGCGGCGGCGGCGGTGTACAGCCTTTAACAGCGGGCCACCCGCTCCGGCACGCCGTGTGGGCGGAACATGCCTCCACTCGACCGATAATTGTGAACGATTGGAGTGTCTCAGGTAAAATCAGAGGCCATTCCAGGAATCTCGAAGAAACAAGCTTGACATTGAGCATAAATACTTGTATCCATCTCTCTTAGATAACAAATTAAAGGGGGGTAACTACCAAGCCACTTTGCATTGCCTTAACACTGTGGAGCGGGATTCGACTGCCATGGCGACGTCACGGCTGTCAAACAACTTGCGCCCCCCTCCCCCCGACCGCCCGCGTATATTGCAATGTAAACTTGCGATCAGTGAAGTCCCCGAAAAAGCAAGTAGGAAACTGCGGTGCGTTACCAAAAAACAGTGATTTGACAATCACCATGGACCGGGGTGTGGCAGGAAACAATATTGTAATAGCATAATCGAACCTGACTTAACCTTTACAGCGATTACGGTCGCAGGGACCCAAGTTTAGAACGCTCCGCTCGCATTCGCTCGCTGCGCTGCGAGACCTACGGGAGGGGGGGGGGGACTGTCGCCCCCCCCCCCGGACCCCGTAGACCATCTCGTAGACAACTGGTCCATGGGGATCGTCAAATCGCTGTTTTTTGGTAACTCACTGCAGTTCCCTACTTGTTTTTTTTTTCGGAGTCTTCACTGATCGCAAGTTTACATTGCAAACTACACCTACCGCGCGCAGGTCAGAGAACGACAGATACCGCAGGGGAGACCGGGGTCACTTGGCCGCCCGCATTGTTCACGCTCTGTGGCAACCCTCAAGGAATGCATTTTAACCTGTCACCATCTCTCGGCGTTGGGAGTAACCGGAGCAAAAACAACAACATGCCTGCTCCTATAGTTTTCTTCAAAATTGATGGAACGGGAATTTTCACCCAAAAACGTAACTTTTGCTTCCGTACCAAACTTTGTATGGTGTCTAGTGTTTGGGTCACATCACAATTCCGACAATATGGTGCGATGTATTAGCAATTCAAGCAACTGTGTGACCGATTTGCTAGTTTTAGCGATAACTTTGGCGAGTGTGCAGACTGTTTTTATTCTAGAACCATTCCGTGGCGACTTGGCCGATGCGCTCGGGGTGAATTGAGCGGGCGGCCAAGGGCGGTTTTGTAAAAAATGATAATACTAATCGCACTTACTCTGTGCACAAGTCTCTCATGCGCACCTACGTCAAGCGCAAGGCCGGATCTAGTCGGTTATTATTATTATTATTATTGTTATTATTATTTATTTATTTATTTTTGGGGGAGGGGGCAAATCCAGTGGCGTATTTCCAAGGGGGAGGGGGTCCATCAGGCCGTCAGCCGTCGGTGCAAAGACCGGGGGTGGGGGACTTCATGTCTTGGGGGGCAAACATAGCTTGGACCCCCTTGAACAGTCGGGGGGGGCATGACCCCCCTCCCCTCCCCTCCCCTCCCCTCCCCTCCCCTCCCCTCCCCTCCCCTCCCCTGGATCCGCCGTTGGTCAAGCGCGGCAATCGCGCCGCGTACACACGTGACCAACTGCTGGCTGCGGTGGAGCGGGTGCGGAATAGCGCCTTCCTGAAAGTCGTGTCTGTCGAGACCGGCATCCCCGTCCGGTCTATTCGGTGACAGAAAAACGACGGCACCGTCTCAGGCAGCCGCGCTGCAAGACGGTGTTCACAAAATACTCTCCTGCGGGGGCGACCATACACTGGTCTGCTCACGTCCTTTGTCGTTGAAGCTGACTCGCCCGCAGTGGGGATTACCTACTCCATCCCAACCCCCCAACCCCCTCCCCTCCCCTCGGCCAAGTCGCCCCGGCCCCAGGGTGACTTGGCCGGTTGAGTGACCTGCACAAATGTGTAAATGCTACTAAAACGAACTGTACTATCGTATGTTTAATATACCGGAACAACAAATACATTTGGCACCTATTAGCATTGTGTAAGTGATCAAATGTGACCATGATTTTAAAATATATTTTTTAGAAAAAAGCGTCCCAAGTAACCCCGGTCTCCCTTACTGTACTGGGAGGGAGACCACCACGCGCGGGTCAGAGCACAACAGAGAACGACAGCGACCGTACTGTTAGTGTTCAATTGGGAGGCCACCTAGCGAGATCAGACAGAGCACGGCATATACCGTACTGTACTGGGAGGCCGTTGCGCGCTGGTCAGACAAGACAGAGCACGGCATATACCGTACTGTACTGGGAGGCCGTTGCGCGCTGGTCAGACATGACAGAGAACGGCATATACCGTACTGTCCTGTGTTCAGTCCACCTTGTTGAGAAGGCGACCCAATGACCCGTTTGGCTCACGGCATGACCTCAAAGTGATCGAGTCGTGCAAGGGCAAGCTTGCATCTACAAGTAAATACACACAGATCATGTTTAGGGTGCTGATTGTCGGATATGCATCTGAATGGTACACTGGTACAGGTGCTGTCGAGCAGTAGATTACGTGTTTTTTAGGCTTTGAGGGGTTCGGCTGAGCACCGGAATTTGGGTGCGCTGGAAATAGGCGAATCGCGTGCTTGATGTGGGGTTCATTATTGCCACGTGTTGGCTGTGCTACATCGGCATTTGCGCGTGCTTGATGTGGGGTTCATTATTGCCACGTGTTGGCTGTGCTACATCGCCATTTTCGCGTGCTTGATGTGGGGTTCATTATTGCCACGTGTTGGCTGTGCTACATCGCCATTTGCGCGTGCTTGATGTGGGGTTCATTATTGCCACGTGTTGGCTGTGCTACATCGCCATTTGCGCGTGCTTGATGTGGGGTTCATTATTGCCACGTGTTGGCTGTGCTACATCGCCATTTGCGCGTGCTTGATGTGGGGTTCATTATTGCCACGTGTTGGCTGTGCTACATCGCCATTTGCGCGTGCTTGATGTGGGGTTCATTATTGCCACGTGTTGGCTGTGCTACATCGCCATTTGCGCGTGCTTGATGTGGGGTTCATTATTGCCACGTGTTGGCTGTGCTACATCGCCATTTGCGCGTGCTTGATGTGGGGTTCATTATTGCCACGTGTTGGCTGTGCTACATCGCCATTTGCGCGTGCTTGATGTGGGGTTCATTATTGCCATGTGTTGGCTGTGCTACATCGCCATTTGCGCGTGCTTGATGTGGGGTTCATTATTGCCACGTGTTGGCTGTGCTACATCGCCATTTGCGCGTGCTTGATGTGGGGTTCATTATTGCCACGTGTTGGCTGTGCTACATCGCCATTTGTATGGTGATGTGTGTCACCGTAACAACTTAGAAACTAGCACAGTGTCTCCTCAATGCTCCCTTCAATCTTCTTTGCTTGCTTCAACGACCATATCTGTCATATCATCAACATATCAACGGCCATATCTGTCATATCATATCAACATATCAACGGCCATATCTGTCATATCATATCAACATATCTGTCATATCATATCAACATATCAACGGCCATATCTGTCATATCATATCAACATATCAACGACCATATCTGTCATATCATATCAACATATCAACGGCCATATCTGTCATATCATATCAACATATCAACGACCATATCTGTCATATCATATCAACATATCAACGGCCATATCTGTCATCATATCAACATATCAACGACCATATCTGTCATATCATAGCAACATATCAACGGCCATATATGTCATATCATATCAACATATCAACGGCCATATCTGTCATATCATATCAACATATCAACGACCATATCTGTCATATCATAGCAACATATCAACGACCATATCTGTCATATCAACATATCAACGGCCATATCTGTCATATCATATCAACATATCAACGACCATATCTGTCATATATCAACATATCAACGACCATATCTGTCATATCATATCAACATATCAACGGCCATATCTGTCATATCATATCAACATATCAACGACCATATCTGTCATATCATATCAACATATCAACGGCCATATCTGTCATATCATATCAACATATCAACGACCATATCTGTCATATCATATCAACATATCAACGGCCACGGGACGTGCATACAGCTAATTGCTTCCCTTTTTCGGTCACCTTCAAGCTCAATCGTTTGTGTCATTTTGCATTGAAAAGCGGAAGAAATTTCGTTTCTTTATGAGTATTTGATGGTAGCGAAGACCTTCTAAAATGCTAAGCTCATAAAAAGCGTAACTGACGCTGATGACCACAGCTAAATATTTGATTTGACAAGTGAGCACTGAAATGGATTGTGCCGGCTCGAGATACCCAGTACCCACTCTAGCTTTCCGTTTTTCATGCTGTTGGCTTTCATCCGATAGGGCTTACGTCAGCTCGCCGTAAGGGTGTATTTCAGTCCGGTACGTAGCCAAGGAGGGGGGGGGGGGCCCGCTGTTATATAGACGTGTGACCACTGTATATAGACGTGTGACCACTGTGTGATCATAGCGCAGGCATGGATTACCTAATACTGGTAATGCACGGTTCAGGAGTCAGAGTGCCGTGCTGGCGGCTGTAGACGTGTGACCACTGTATATAGACATGTGACCACTGTGTGATCATAGCGCAGGCATGGATTACCTAATACTGGTAATGCACGGTTCAGGAGTCAGAGTGCCGTGCTGGCGGCTGTAGACGTGTGACCACTGTATATAGACATGTGACCACTGTGTGATCATAGCGCAGGCATGGATTACCTAATACTGGTAATGCACGGTTCAGGAGTCAGAGTGCCGTGCTGGCGGCTGTAGATCTGATCTGCGGAACTTTCCCCGATGGTGAACTGTGGCGTCGTCCGTCATCGTCATAGGTCAGGAGTCCGAGTGCCGTGCTGGCGGCTGTAGATCTGATCTGCGGAACTTTCCCCGATGGTGAACTGTGGCGTCGTCCGTCATCGTCATAGGTCAGGAGTCCGAGTGCCGTGCTGGCGGCTGTAGATCTGATCTGCGGAACTTTCCCCGATGGTGAACTGTGGCGTCGTCCGTCATCGTCATAGGTCAGGAGTCCGAGTGCCGTGCTGGCGGCTGTAGATCTGATCTGCGGAACTTTCCCCGATGGTGAACTATGGCGTCGTCCGTCATCGTCATAGGTCAGGAGTCCGAGTGCCGTGTTGGCGGCTGTAGATCTGATCTGCGGAACTTTCCCCGATGGTGAACTGTGGCGTCGTCCGTCATCGTCATAGGTCAGGAGTCCGAGTGCCGTGCTGGCGGCTGTAGATCTGATCTGCGGAACTTTCCCCGATGGTGAACTGTGGCGTCGTCCGTCATCGTCATAGGTCAGGAGTCCGAGTGCCGTGCTGGCGGCTGTAGATCTGATCTGCGGAACTTTCCCCGATGGTGAACTGTGGCGTCGCCCGTCATCGTCATAGGTCAGGAGTCCGAGTGCCGTGCTGGCGGCTGTAGATCTGATCTGCGGAACTTTCCCCGATGGTGAACTGTGGCGTCGTCCGTCACCGTCATAGGTCAGGAGTCCGAGTGCCGTGCTGGCGGCTGTAGATCTGATCTGCGGAACTTTCCCCGATGGTGAACTGTGGCGTCGTCCGTCATCGTCATAGGTCAGGAGTCCGAGTGCCGTGCTGGCGGCTGTAGATCTGATCTGCGGAACTTTCCCCGATGGTGAACTGTGGCGTCGTCCGTCATCGTCATAGGTCAGGAGTCCGAGTGCCGTGCTGGCGGCTGTAGATCTGATCTGCGGAACTTTCCCCGATGGTGAACTGTGGCGTCGTCCTTCATCGTCATAGGGAGTCAGTTCACAGAATGGCCACTGTGTTCAGGACTGTTTTAATAAACCGCGCCGGTCTAAATCCGCGGCGGATATGAGCCCGGATTGGATTTTTCGTTTCGTGACCTAGTCCCAGAGAGTTAGAATCCATAGGTGGAGAGTGAAATTGTATTGTTAGGAAATTTAATTTGTACATTTTTTGAAAAGTTATTTTAATGATATGTATGTATGTATGTATGTATTAACGTAAACAGACCGTTCCACACGACAGGGTTATTCTTCGGTCTTCCATACATGAACATAAAAATGAGTGAGCTAAAACAGTAAAAAGTGAGCTAAAACAGTTTGCCCTGTTTTGCCGACATCGTAAAATTATTGAGCAATGTAAAATATAATGGGCGACACTGCATTCAGAACACACTGAGATTAAATATGCGCATTGTATGAATGGCTAGCCCTATACAAGAATGTGCGCTTTCCATGATTGTTTCTAGGTCGAGGCAAGGCAAATGTTTCGATTGTCGGGTATCACGCTCCAGTATTTCGTAGTAGCCTTATCTTGTTTTTCTTTACTCAATAATTTGTCGGTACTATGAGAGTTAGGTTAGCACTTATTATTATAATTATGTCTCTCAAACCAGTGTTCCATTCCAACCATTCAAAAGTTATTTTGCTTGGAAAGTTAAAAATCCTGATGTGTAATATATATTAAATCCTTGTGAGGAAATTAAAATTATATTTTAACTACAATGTCGGTAAGATCAGGTGGAAAGAGAGCTAAATTCTTTGGACCCAAAAGGTTCAGAAAATGGCCAAAATGAAAAGGCTGTTATGAGCTCTCGGTATGTGGTTGGGAGTTTGCTATTTATATTTATATAAGTCATTTTTGTCACGTGCCATGCTGGTAAGACTTACAAAGTCATGCTGTTTACGTCTTTGAATCAGCCCGTATAGTCTTTATATATATTTTTTAAATAAATTTAGTCCGAATGTTTTTGAATGGATGGATTTCCGAGGTCAGACCCCGCGCTAAGCATAGCTTGTTGCGCAGGCCCTGACCCCATCACCCGATCAAGCAATTCCTGGCGTCCGGCAGAATTCAGAAGCGAAAGTTTTACGTGCCCGACATATCTGGACACGGTCCGCCCCGCTCACTGACGTCACCTGACCTTGAGTACAACCGCTGCCACCGGCCACAGGCCATCCCACTCAGGGACAAATAGCGAGCGCCGAAGCGACTCGACCCCGGGCTGCCACTACCGGGTGAGATCAGAAGCCCAGCGCTCTCCCAAATGATTACAGGGGGCGGACTTATTTTTACTTTATATAGTGTCCAAACCAGTGCACCTGGGACCGGCTGATAGATTGGCGCCATTCCACTTGGGTTTCATATGACGCCGACAGAAAGTAATGCCCCATGGTATTTATAGCGTCTGTCACTGTGCATTTATCAGGTGTATATACCATTCTTGCTGCCCGGATAAGACGTATTCCTGCTGCCCGGATGAGACGTATATACCATTCCTGCTGCCCGGATGAGACGTATTCCTGCTGCCCGGATGAGACGTATATACCATTCCTGCTGCCCGTATGAGACATATATACCATTCCTGCTGCCCGGATGAGAGTATATACCATTCCTGCTGCCCGGATGAGACGTATTCCTGCTGCCCGGATGAGACGTATATACCATTACTGCTGCCCGTATGAGACGTATATACCATTCCTGCTGCCCGAATGAGACGTATATACCATTCCTGCTGCCCGGATGAGACGTATTCCTGCTGCCCGGATGAGACGTATATACCATTCCTGCTGCCCGGATGAGACGTATATATCATTCCTGCTGCCCGTATGAGACGTATATACCATTCCTGCTGCCCGGATGAGACGTATATACCATTCCTGCTGCACGGATGAGACGTATGTACCATTCCTGCTGCCCGGATGAGACGCAAATATATATTAATTACGTAAGGGCAAAGATTCGAGTCGAATAATTAGATGCAGAAGCGCTGCCTAGCTCATCCATTTCGCATTAATGCACTTACATCCGGTCTCTGGTGACCCAATTACACATTGAGACCAGTACCGTGTGCTCCGATGGAGGTGATCATTAGATGTGCTACCTCTGCCCCCCCCCCCCCCCCGCCCGCCCGCCCGCCCCCTCGTCCCGCCCTACTGAACCAGCCACGTGTCTCTCTTGTTACAGCCTGGATCTCTGTAAGGAGGTGGTGGATAGCCTGCGCATCACCTTTGACCACGTGTTGGAACTTCAGCTTCTGTACGCGGCTGAGAGAGAGCAGCACGGTCGCCTGGTGCGACCCGGCTCGCCGGCGGACGGCCGCACGCGCAGCCGAAACACCTCGGCCCGCTCCGATCGCACCGGTGAGCTGCTGCCGCCACTGAGCCGGCACTATCACTGGTCTCTGTTGAGAGCCGCCACCCTCCGATCAGACTGCTGTTGACAACAGCCACCCTCCGAGCAGACCGCTGTTGAGAGCAGCCACCCTCCGAGCAGACCGCTGTTGACAGCAGCCACCCTCCGAGCAGACCGCTGTTGAGAGCAGCCACCCTCCGAGCAGACCGCTGTTGACAGCAGCCACCCTCCGAGCAGACCGCTGTTGAGAGCAGCCACCCTCCGAGCAGACCGCTGTTGACAGCAGCCACCCTCCGAGCAGACCGCTGTTGACAGCAGCCACCCTCCGAGCAGACCGCTGTTGACAGCAGCCACCCTCCGAGCAGACCGCTGTTGACAGCAGCCACCCTCCGAGCAGACCGCTGTTGAGAGCCACCCTCGGAGCAGACCGCTGTTGACAGCAGCCACCCTCCGAGCAGACCGCTGTTGACCGCAGCCACCCTCCGAGCAGACCGCTGTTGACAACAGCCACCCTCCGAGCAGACCGCACAGTACAGTACAGTGACCCGACACTGTCACCGGCTCACCAGCGTGTCTGATTGGTGGGAATTACTAGGGAAAATGCAGCATTACCACAATCACTATGTTTCAGCACACAGCTCACAAGCGATTCGACACAAACTTTTGTTTCCTGAACTCTATGGCAGAAACGTGAGCAATAGGCAGCCATTTTGAAGAAGAAGAAAAACAGGGTGTATTTTTCGTTAAAATATCCACAAAAACGGGTAATGGGCTATCGGTAAAGCCAACCCTGGGTCACGTAGAGTGCGAAATAAACGGAACGGTGGATAGACCCGTCGCCAAGGGGTGCAGGTATTCTGCAGCGTGCAATCTAAGGCACTGTCAGCTTTGTCTTCCGTGTGGAAAAGCGTGGCTATGAACCCACGCTGCTTCAAGGTTAGGACAACATACATACTGGCATTTACCTACCACAGGAGGTAAATGAACAGAGTACCCATACTGACTGGCTGTCTACTGACTGTCTGTCCATACTGTCCCATACTGACTGTCTGTCCATACTGACTGTCTGTCCATACTGTCCCATACTGACTGTCTGTCCATACTGTCCCATACTAACTGTCTGTCCATACTGTCCCATACTGACTGTCTGTTCATACTGTCCCATACTGACTGACTGTCCATACTGTCCCATACTGACTGTCAGTCCATACTGACTGTCTGTCCATACTGTCCCATACTGACTGTCTGTCGATACTGTCCCTTACTGACTGTCTGTCCATACTGTCCCATACTGACTGTCTGTCCATACTGTCCCATACTGACTGTCTGTCCATACTGTCCCATACTGACTGTCAGTCCATACTGTCCCATACTGACTGTCTGTCCATACTGTCTCATACTGACTGTCTGTCCATACTGTCCCATACTGACTGTCTGTCCATACTGTACCATACTGATTGTCTGTCCATACTGTCCCATACTGACTGTCTGTCCATACTGTCCCATACTGACTGTCTATCCATACTGTCCCATACTGATTGTCTGTCCATACTGTCCCATACTGACTGTCTGTCCATACTGTCCCATACTGACTGTCAGTCCATACTGTCCCATACTGACTGTCTGTCCATACTGTCTCATACTGACTGTCTGTCCATACTGTCCCATACTGACTGTCTGTCCATACTGTCCCATACTGATTGTCTGTCCATACTGTCCCATACTGACTGTCTGTCCATACTGTCCCATACTGACTGTCAGTCCATACTGTCCCATACTGACTGTCAGTCCATACTGTCTCATACTGACTGTCTGTCCATACTGTCCCATACTGACTGTCTGTCCATACTGTCCCATACTGACTGTCTGTCCATACTGTCCCATACTGACTGTCTGTCCATACTGTCCCATACTGACTGTCTGTCCATACTGTCCCATGATGTCTGTCCATACTGTCCCATACTGACTGTCTGTCCATACTGTCCCATACTGACTGTCTGTCCATACTGTCCCATACTGACTGTCTGTCCATACTGTCCCATACTGACTGTCTGTCCATACTGTCCCATACTGACTGTCTATCCATACTGTCCCATACTGACTGTCTGTTCATACTGTCCCATACTGACTGTCTGTCCATACTGTCCCATACTGACTGTCTGTCCATACTGTCCCATACTGACTGTCTATCCATACTGTCCCATACTGACTGTCTGTTCATACTGTCCCATACTGACTGTCTGTCCATACTGTCCCATACTGATTGTCTGTCCATACTGTCCTTTACTGACTGTCCATACTGTCCCATACTGACTGTCTGTCCATACTGTCCCATACTGACTGTCTGTCCATACTGTCCCATACTGACTGTCCATACTGTCCCATACTGACTGACTGTCCATACTGTCCCATACTGACTGTCTGTCCATACTGTCCCATACTGACTGTCTGTCCATACTGTCCCATACTGACTGTCTGTTCATACTGTCCCATACTGACTGTCTGTCCATACTGTCCCATACTGACTGTCTGTCCATACTGTCCCATACTGACTGTCTGTCCATACTGTCCCATACTGACTGACTGTCCATACTGTCCCATACTGACTGTCTGTCCATACTGTCCCATACTGACTGTCTGTCGATACTGTCCCATACTGACTGTCTGTCCATACTGTCCCATACTGACTGTCTGTCCATACTGTCCCATACTGACTGTCTGTCCATACTGTCCCATACTGACTGTCTGTCCATACTGTCCCATACTGACTGTCTGTCGATACTGTCCCATACTGACTGTCTGTCCATACTGTCCCATACTGACTGTCTGTTCATACTGTCCCATACTGACTGTCTGTCCATACTGTCCCATACTGACTGTCTGTTCATACTGTCCCATACTGACTGTCTGTCCATACTGTCCCATACTGACTGTCTGTCCATACTGTCCCATACTGACTGTCTGTCCATACTGTCCCATACTGACTGTCTGTTCATACTGTCCCATACTGACTGTCTGTCCATACTGTCCCATACTGACTGTCTGTCCATACTGTCCCTTACTGACTGTCTGTTCATACTGTCCCATACTGACTGTCTGTTCATACTGTCCCATACTGACTGTCTGTCCATACTGTCCCATACTGACTGTCTGTCCATACTGTCCCATACTGACTGTCTGTCCATACTGTCCCATACTGACTGTCCATACTGTCCCATACTGACTGTCCATACTGTCCCATACTGACTGTCTGTCCATACTGTCCCATACTGACTGTCTGTCCATACTGTCCCATACTGACTGTCTGTCCATACTGTCCCATACTGACTGTCTGTCCATACTGTCCCATACTGACTGTCCATACTGTCCCATACTGACTGTCTGTCCATACTGTCCCATACTAACTTTCTGTCCATACTGTCCCATACTGACTGTCTGTTCATACTGTCCCATACTGACTGTCTGTCCATACTGTCCCATACTGACTGTCTGTCCATACTGACTGTCTACTGATTGTCTGTCCATACTGTCCCATACTGACTGTCTGTTCATACTGTCCCATACTGACGGTCTGTCCATACTGTCCCATACTGACTGTCTGTCCATACTGTCCCTTACTGACTGTCTGTTCATACTGTCCCATACTGACTGTCTGTTCATACTGTCCCATACTGACTGTCTGTCCATACTGTCCCATACTGACTGTCTGTCCATACTGTCCCATACTGACTGTCTGTCCATACTGTCCCATACTGACTGTCCATACTGTCCCATACTGACTGTCCATACTGTCCCATACTGACTGTCTGTCCATACTGTCCCATACTGACTGTCTGTCCATACTGTCCCATACTGACTGTCTGTCCATACTGTCCCATACTGACTGTCTGTCCATACTGTCCCATACTAACTGTCCATACTGTCCCATACTGACTGTCTGTCCATACTGTCCCATACTGACTGTCCATACTGTCCCATACTGACTGTCTGTCCATACTGTCCCATACTGACTGTCTGTCCATACTGTCCCATACTGACTGTCCATACTGTCCCATACTGACTGTCTGTTCATACTGTCCCATACTGACTGTCTGTCCATACTGTCCCATACTGACTGTCTGTCCATACTGACTGTCTACTGATTGTCTGTCCATACTGTCCCATACTGACTGTCTGTTCATACTGTCCCATACTGACGGTCTGTCCATACTGTCCCATACTGACTGTCTGTCCATACTGTCCCATACTGACTGTCTGTCCATACTGTCCCATACTGACTGTCTGTCCATACTGTCCCATACTGACTGTCTGTTCATACTGTCCCATACTGACTGTCTGTCCATACTGTCCCATACTAACTTTCTGTCCATACTGTCCCATACTGACTGTCTGTTCATACTGTCCCATACTGACTGTCTGTCCATACTGTCCCATACTGACTGTCTGTCCATACTGTCTCATACTGACTGTCTGTCCATACTGTCCCATACTGACTGTCTGTCCATACTGACTGTCTGTCCATACTGACTGTCTGTCCATACTGACTGTCTGTCCATACTGTCCCATACTGACTGTCAGTCCATACTGTCTCATACTGACTGTCTGTCCATACTGTCCCATACTGACTGTCTGTCCATACTGACTGTCTGTCCATACTGACTGTCTGTCCATACTGACTGTCTGTCCATACTGTCCCATACTGACTGTATGTCCATACTGTCCCATACTGACTGTCTGTCCATACTGTCCCATACTGACTGTCTGTCCATACTGTCCCATACTGACTGTCTGTCCATACTGTCCCATACTGACTGTCTGTCTATACTGTCCCATACTGACTGTCTGTCCATACTGACTGTCTGTCCATACTGACTGTCTGTCCATACTGTCCCATACTGACTGTATGTCCATACTGTCCCATACTGACTGTCTGTCCATACTGTCCCATACTGACTGTCTGTCCATACTGTCCCATACTGACTGTCTGTCCATACTGTCCCATACTGACTGTCTGTCTATACTGTCCCATACTGACTGTCTGTCCATACTGCCCCATACTGACTGTCTGTCCATACTGTCCAATACTAACTGTCTGCCCATACTGTCCCATACTGACTGTCTGTCCATACTGTCCCATACTGACTGTCAGTCCATACTGTCCCATACTGACTGTCAGTCCATACTGTCTCATACTGACTGTCTGTCCATACTGTCCCATACTGACTGTCTGTCCATACTGACTGTCTGTCCATACTGACTGTCTGTCCATACTGTCCCATACTGACTGTATGTCCATACTGTCCCATACTGACTGTCTGTCCATACTGTCCCATACTGACTGTCTGTCCATACTGTCCCATACTGACTGTCTGTCCATACTGTCCCATACTGACTGTCTGTCTATACTGTCCCATACTGACTGTCTGTCCATACTGCCCCATACTGACTGTCTGTCCATACTGTCCAATACTAACTGTCTGCCCATACTGTCCCATACTGACTGTCTGTCCATA
This sequence comes from Chirona hameri, assembly GCA_036785665.1. NCBI lineage: Eukaryota > Metazoa > Arthropoda > Thecostraca > Balanomorpha > Balanidae > Chirona > Chirona hameri. Next base: position 26,361 of record JAXIVJ010007786.1, read on the forward strand.
CTGTCCCATACTAACTGTCTGTCCATACTGTCCCATACTGACTGTCAGTCCATACTGTCCCATACTGACTGTCTGTCCATACTGTCCCATACTGACTGTCTGTCCATACTGTCCCATACTGACTGTCTGTCCATACTGTCCCATACTGACTGTCAGTCCATACTGTCTCATACTGACTGTCCATACTGTCCCATACTGACTGTCTGTCCATACTGCCCCATACTGACTGTCTGTCCATACTGTCCCATACTGACTGTCTGTCCATACTGTCCCATACTGACTGTCTGTCCATACTGTCCCATACTGACTGTCTGTCCATACTGTCCCATACTGACTGTCTGTCCATACTGTCGCATACTGACTGTCTGTCCATACTGTCCCATACTGACTGTCTGTCCATACTGTCCCATACTGACTGTCTGTCCATACTGTCCCATACTGACTGTCTGTCCATACTGTCCCATACTGACTGTCTGTCCATACTGTCCCATACTGACTGTCTGTTTATACTGTCCCATACTGACTGTCTGTCCATACTGTCCCATACTGACTGTCTGTCCATACTGTCCCATACTGACTGTCTGTCCATACTGTCCCATACTGACTGTCTGTCCATACTGTCCCATACTGACTGTCTGTCCATACTGTCCCATACTGACTGTCTGTCCATACTGTCCCATACTGACTGTCTGTCCATACTGTCCCATACTGACTGTCTGTCCATACTGTCCCATACTGACTGTCTGTCCATACTGTCCCATACTGACTGTCTGTTTATACTGTCCCATACTGACTGTCTGTCCATACTGTCCCATACTGACTGTCTGTCCATACTGTCCCATACTGACTGTCTGTTCAAACTGTCCCATACTGACTGTATGTCCATACTGTCCCATACTGACTGTCTGTCCATACTGTCCCATACTGACTGTCTGTCCATACTGTCCAATACTAACTGTCAGTCCATACTGTCCCATACTGACTGTCTGTTCATACTGTCCCATACTGACTGTCTGTCCATACTGACTGTCTGTCCATACTGACTGTCTGTCCATACTGTCCCATACTGACTGTATGTCCATACTGTCCCATACTGACTGTCTGTCCATACTGTCCCATACTGACTGTCTGTCCATACTGTCCCATACTGACTGTCTGTCCATACTGTCCCATACTGACTGTCCATACTGTCCCATACTGACTGTCCATACTGTCCCATACTGACTGTCTGTCCATACTGTCCCATACTGACTGTCTGTCCATACTGTCCCATACTGACTGTCTGTCCATACTGTCCCATACTGACTGTCTGTCCATACTGTCCCATACTAACTGTCCATACTGCCCCATACTGACTGTCTGTCCATACTGTCCCATACTAACTTTCTGTCCATACTGTCCCATACTGACTGTCTGTTCATACTGTCCCATACTGACTGTCTGTCCATACTGTCCCATACTGACTGTCCATACTGTCCCATACTGACTGTCTGTCCATACTGTCCCATACTAACTTTCTGTCCATACTGTCCCATACTGACTGTCTGTTCATACTGTCCCATACTGACTGTCTGTCCATACTGTCCCATACTGACTGTCTGTCCATACTGACTGTCTACTGATTGTCTGTCCATACTGTCCCATACTGACTGTCTGTTCATACTGTCCCATACTGACGGTCTGTCCATACTGTCCCATACTGACTGTCTGTCCATACTGTCCCTTACTGACTGTCTGTTCATACTGTCCCATACTGACTGTCTGTTCATACTGTCCCATACTGACTGTCTGTCCATACTGTCCCATACTGACTGTCTGTCCATACTGTCCCATACTGACTGTCTGTCCATACTGTCCCATACTGACTGTCCATACTGTCCCATACTGACTGTCCATACTGTCCCATACTGACTGTCTGTCCATACTGTCCCATACTGACTGTCTGTCCATACTGTCCCATACTGACTGTCTGTCCATACTGTCCCATACTGACTGTCTGTCCATACTGTCCCATACTAACTGTCCATACTGTCCCATACTGACTGTCTGTCCATACTGTCCCATACTGACTGTCCATACTGTCCCATACTGACTGTCTGTCCATACTGTCCCATACTGACTGTCTGTCCATACTGTCCCATACTGACTGTCCATACTGTCCCATACTGACTGTCTGTTCATACTGTCCCATACTGACTGTCTGTCCATACTGTCCCATACTGACTGTCTGTCCATACTGACTGTCTACTGATTGTCTGTCCATACTGTCCCATACTGACTGTCTGTTCATACTGTCCCATACTGACGGTCTGTCCATACTGTCCCATACTGACTGTCTGTCCATACTGTCCCATACTGACTGTCTGTCCATACTGTCCCATACTGACTGTCTGTCCATACTGTCCCATACTGACTGTCTGTTCATACTGTCCCATACTGACTGTCTGTCCATACTGTCCCATACTAACTTTCTGTCCATACTGTCCCATACTGACTGTCTGTTCATACTGTCCCATACTGACTGTCTGTCCATACTGTCCCATACTGACTGTCTGTCCATACTGTCTCATACTGACTGTCTGTCCATACTGTCCCATACTGACTGTCTGTCCATACTGACTGTCTGTCCATACTGACTGTCTGTCCATACTGACTGTCTGTCCATACTGTCCCATACTGACTGTCAGTCCATACTGTCTCATACTGACTGTCTGTCCATACTGTCCCATACTGACTGTCTGTCCATACTGACTGTCTGTCCATACTGACTGTCTGTCCATACTGTCCCATACTGACTGTATGTCCATACTGTCCCATACTGACTGTCTGTCCATACTGTCCCATACTGACTGTCTGTCCATACTGTCCCATACTGACTGTCTGTCCATACTGTCCCATACTGACTGTCTGTCTATACTGTCCCATACTGACTGTCTGTCCATACTGACTGTCTGTCCATACTGACTGTCTGTCCATACTGTCCCATACTGACTGTATGTCCATACTGTCCCATACTGACTGTCTGTCCATACTGTCCCATACTGACTGTCTGTCCATACTGCCCCATACTGACTGTCTGTCCATACTGTCCCATACTGACTGTCTGTCTATACTGTCCCATACTGACTGTCTGTCCATACTGCCCCATACTGACTGTCTGTCCATACTGTCCAATACTAACTGTCTGCCCATACTGTCCCATACTGACTGTCTGTCCATACTGTCCCATACTGACTGTCAGTCCATACTGTCCCATACTGACTGTCAGTCCATACTGTCTCATACTGACTGTCTGTCCATACTGTCCCATACTGACTGTCTGTCCATACTGACTGTCTGTCCATACTGACTGTCTGTCCATACTGTCCCATACTGACTGTATGTCCATACTGTCCCATACTGACTGTCTGTCCATACTGTCCCATACTGACTGTCTGTCCATACTGTCCCATACTGACTGTCTGTCCATACTGTCCCATACTGACTGTCTGTCTATACTGTCCCATACTGACTGTCTGTCCATACTGCCCCATACTGACTGTCTGTCCATACTGTCCAATACTAACTGTCTGCCCATACTGTCCCATACTGACTGTCTGTCCATACTGTCCCATACTAACTGTCTGTCCATACTGTCCCATACTGACTGTCAGTCCATACTGTCCCATACTGACTGTCTGTCCATACTGTCCCATACTGACTGTCTGTCCATACTGTCCCATACTGACTGTCTGTCCATACTGTCCCATACTGACTGTCAGTCCATACTGTCTCATACTGACTGTCCATACTGTCCCATACTGACTGTCTGTCCATACTGCCCCATACTGACTGTCTGTCCATACTGTCCCATACTGACTGTCTGTCCATACTGTCCCATACTGACTGTCTGTCCATACTGTCCCATACTGACTGTCTGTCCATACTGTCCCATACTGACTGTCTGTCCATACTGTCGCATACTGACTGTCTGTCCATACTGTCCCATACTGACTGTCTGTCCATACTGTCCCATACTGACTGTCTGTCCATACTGTCCCATACTGACTGTCTGTCCATACTGTCCCATACTGACTGTCTGTCCATACTGTCCCATACTGACTGTCTGTTTATACTGTCCCATACTGACTGTCTGTCCATACTGTCCCATACTGACTGTCTGTCCATACTGTCCCATACTGACTGTCTGTCCATACTGTCCCATACTGACTGTCTGTCCATACTGTCCCATACTGACTGTCTGTCCATACTGTCCCATACTGACTGTCTGTCCATACTGTCCCATACTGACTGTCTGTCCATACTGTCCCATACTGACTGTCTGTCCATACTGTCCCATACTGACTGTCTGTCCATACTGTCCCATACTGACTGTCTGTTTATACTGTCCCATACTGACTGTCTGTCCATACTGTCCCATACTGACTGTCTGTCCATACTGTCCCATACTGACTGTCTGTTCAAACTGTCCCATACTGACTGTATGTCCATACTGTCCCATACTGACTGTCTGTCCATACTGTCCCATACTGACTGTCTGTCCATACTGTCCAATACTAACTGTCAGTCCATACTGTCCCATACTGACTGTCTGTTCATACTGTCCCATACTGACTGTCTGTCCATACTGACTGTCTGTCCATACTGACTGTCTGTCCATACTGTCCCATACTGACTGTATGTCCATACTGTCCCATTCTGACTGTCTGTCCATACTGTCCCATACTGACTGTCTGTCCATACTGTCCCATACTGACTGTCTGTCCATACTGTCCCATACTGACTGTCTGTCTATACTGTCCCATACTGACTGTCTGTCCATACTGCCCCATACTGACTGTCTGTCCATACTGTCCAATACTAACTGTCTGCCCATACTGTCCCATACTGACTGTCTGTCCATACTGTCCCATACTAACTGTCTGTCCATACTGTCCCATACTGACTGTCTGTCCATACTGTCCCATACTGACTGTCTGTTCAAACTGTCCCATACTGACTGTCTGTCGATACTGTCACATACTGACTGTCTGTTCAAACTGTCCCATACTGACTGTATGTCCATACTGTCCCATACTGACTGTCTGTCCATACTGTCCCATACTGACTGTCTGTCTATACTGTCACATACTGACTGTCTGTTCATACTGTCCCATACTGACTGTCTGTCCATACTGCCCCATACTGACTGTCTGTCCATACTGTCCAATACTAACTGTCTGCCCATACTGTCCCATACTGACTGTCTGTCCATACTGTCCAATACTAACTGTCAGTCCATACTGTCCCATACTGACTGTCTGTTCATACTGTTCCATACTGACTGTCTGTCCATACTGCCCCATACTGACTGTCTGTCCATACTGTCCAATACTAACTGTCTGCCCATACTGTCCCATACTGACTGTATGTCCATACTGTCCAATACTAACTGTCAGTCCATACTGTCCCATACTGACTGTCTGTTCAAACTGTCCCATACTGACTGTCTGTCGATACTGTCACATACTGACTGTCTGTTCAAACTGTCCCATACTGACTGTCTGTCCATACTGTCCCATACTGACTGTCTGTCCATACTGTCCCATACTGACTGTCCATACTGTCCCATACTGACTGTCTGTCCATACTGTCCCATACTGACTGTCTGTCCATACTGTCCTTTACTGACTGTCTGTCCATACTGTCCTTTACTGACTGTCCATACTGTCCCATACTGACTGTCTGTCGATACTGTCCCATACTGACTGTCTGTCCATACTGTCCCATACTGACTGTCTGTCCATACTGTCCCATACTGACTGTCTGTCCATGCTGTCCCATACTGACTGTCCATACTGTCCCATACTGACTGTCTGTCCATACTGTCCCATACTGACTGTCTGTCCATACTGTCCCATACTGACTGTCTGTCCATACTGTCCCATACTGACTGTCCATACTGTCCCATACTGACTGTCTGTCCATACTGTCCCATACTGACTGTCTGTCCATACTGTCCCATACTGACTGTCCATACTGTCATTTACTGACTGTCTGTCCATACTGTCCCATACTGACTGTCTGTCGATACTGTCCCATACTGACTGTCTGTCCATACTGTCCCATACTGACTGTCTGTCCATACTGTCCCATACTGACTGTCTGTCCATACTGTCCCATACTGACTGTCCATACTGTCCCATACTGACTGTCTGTCCATACTGTCCCATACTGACTGTCTGTCCATACTGTCCTTTACTGACTGTCTGTCCATACTGTCCTTTACTGACTGTCCATACTGTCCCATACTGACTGTCAGTCCATACTGTCCCATACTGACTGTCTGTCCATACTGTCCCATACTGACTGTCTGTTCATACTGTCCCATACTGACTGTCTGTCGATACTGTCCCATACTGACTGTCTGTCCATACTGTCCCATACTGACTGTCTGTCCATACTGTCCCATACTGACTGTCTGTCCATACTGTCCCATACTGACTGTCCATACTGTCCCATACTGACTGTCTGTCCATACTGTCCCATACTGACTGTCTGTCCATACTGTCCTTTACTGACTGTCTGTCCATACTGTCCTTTACTGACTGTCCATACTGTCCCATACTGACTGTCAGTCCATACTGTCCCATACTGACTGTCTGTCCATACTGTCCCATACTGACTGTCTGTCCATACTGTCCTTTACTGACTGTCCATACTGTCCCATACTGACTGTCAGTCCATACTGTCCCATACTGACTGTCTGTCCATACTGTCCCATAATGACTGTCTGTTCATACTGTCCCATACTGACTGTCTGTCCATACTGTCCCATACTGACTGTCTGTTCATACTGTCCCATACTGACTGTCTGTCCATACTGTCTCATACTGACTGTCTGTCCATACTGTCCCATACTGATTGTCTGTCCATACTGTCCTTTACTGACTGTCCATACTGTCCCATACTGACTGTCTGTCCATACTGTCCCATACTGATTGTCTGTCCATACTGTCCTTTACTGACTGTCCATACTGTCCCATACTGACTGTCTGCCCCTCCAACCGCCAGCTGGGCCCTTTTCTGCCAGCCTGGCGGGCGGACGAGCTGAATGTTCTCTCAGACTGTTTCGGGGCGCGATGAAGCAGCGCAAGCTCAACTCTGTGGCAATCTGCCAAGTGTCATGTCCATCAGGAGACGCGCGAGGTTCCTGATCCGGATATGGCGCGCGAATATGCGTCCCTGAACGGTGCTCGTCGTTCCACCTTCGGAACGTTTTGATGTCATCTGAGATCAGGCACATAGCCAAGGGGGCGGCGGGTGCCCCCCCCCCCCCCTGGAGGCCAGGAGGACCCTTTTCGGCGCGCTGCGCACGCCGAAAAGGGCCGACGAGACCACGCGAAGCGCGATATCATGGGCTCTTTACCACGCGAAGCGTGGTCTTACGAGAGTTTAGAGCACTTCAGATGCCCTTTAGGGCCACCAGGGCCCTCTCTGAAAGACCAGAGGGCCCTTTGGACGTTCAAAAGAGCCATGTGCATGTCAAAAGGGCCCCCTGTCCAGACCGAAAGGGCCCTTGATCTGGTCAGAGGGCCCCCTGAACACGTCGAATAGGCCCCCTAGATAGCACAGAGGGCCCCCTGGGTAGGTCGAGAGGCCCCTGAGCATGTCGGCAGGGCGACAAAGCAGCCAGCGCAGTCCATTGCTAGGTCATAAGGGCCCCTGAGCAGGTTGGAGACCTGGACAGACCAGAGGGCCCCTGGGAAGTTAAAAGGGCCCTGTGCAGGTCAGAGGGGCCCCTGCCCAGACCGAAAGAGCATCTAGGTGGGTCAGAAGGCCCTTGAACATGCCAAATGGGTCCCTAGTCAGCTGGGAGGGGCCCCAGGGCATGTCGGAGGGCCCTCGGAGCATGTCGCAAGGCGACAAAGCAGCCAGCGCAGCCCGACCAGAAGAGTCGCTGGGCTGATCGGAGGGGCTGTCCCATACTGACTGTCTGTCCATACTGTCCCATACTGACTGTCTGTCCATACTGTCCCATACTGACTGTCTGTTCATACTGTCCCATACTGACTGTCTGTTCATACTGTCCCATACTGACTGTCTGTCCATACTGTCCCATACTGACTGTCTGTCCATACTGTCCCATACTGACTGTCTGTCCATACTGTCCCATACTGACTGTCTGTTCATACTGCTGTCCCATACTGACTGTCTGTCCATACTGTCCCATACTGACTGTCCATACTGTCCCATAATGACTGTCTGTCCATACTGTCCCATACTGACTGTCTGTCCATACTGTCCCATACTGACTGACTGTCCATACTGTCCCATACTGACTGTCTGTCCATACTGTCCTTTACTGACTGTCTGTCCATACTGTCCCATACTGTCTGTCTGTCCATACTGTCCCATACTGACTGACTGTCCATACTGTCCCATACTGACTGTCTGTCCATACTGTCCCATACTGACTGACTGTCCATACTGTCCCATACTGACTGTCTGTCCATACTGTCCCATACTGACTGTCTGTCCATACTGTCCCATACTGACTGTCTGTCCATACTGTCCCATACTGACTGTCTGTTCATACTGCTGTCCCATACTGACTGTCTGTCCATACTGTCCCATACTGACTGTCCATACTGTCCCATAATGACTGTCTGTCCATACTGTCCCATACTGACTGTCTGTCCATACTGTCATTTACTGACTGTCTGTCCATACTGTCCCATACTGACTGTCTGTCCATACTGTCCTTTACTGACTGACTGTCCATACTGTCCCATACTGACTGTCTGTCCATACTGTCCCATACTGACTGACTGTCCCATACTGACTGTCTGTCCATACTGTCCCATACTGACTGTCTGTCCATACTGTCCCATACTGACTGTCTGTCCATACTGTCCCATACTGACTGTCTGTCCATACTGTCCCATACTGACTGTCCATACTGTCCCATAATGACTGTCTGTCCATACTGTCCCATACTGACTGTCTGTCCATACTGTCCCATACTGACTGACTGTCCATACTGTCCCATACTGACTGTCTGTCCATACTGTCCTTTACTGACTGTCTGTCCATACTGTCCCATACTGTCTGTCTGTCCATACTGTCCCATACTGACTGACTGTCCATACTGTCCCATACTGACTGTCTGTCCATACTGTCCTTTACTGACTGTCTGTCCATACTGTCCCATACTGACTGTCTGTCGATACTGTCCCATACTGACTGTCTGTTCATACTGTCCCATACTGACTGTCTGTCCATACTGTCCCATACTGACTGTCTGTTCATACTGTCCCATACTGACTGTCTGTCCATACAGTCCCATACTGACTGTCTGTTCATACTGTCTCATACTGACTGTCTGTCCATACTGTCCCATACTGACTGTCTGTCCATACTGTCCCATACTGACTGTCTGTCCATACTGTCCCATACTGACTGTCTGTCCATACTGTCCCATACTGACTGTCTGTCCATACTGTCCCATACTGACTGTGTGTCCATACTGTCCCATACTGACTGTCTGTCCATACTGTCCCATACTGACTGTCTGTCCATACTGTCATTTACTGACTGTCTGTCCATGCTGTCCCATACTGACTGTCTGTCCATACTGTCCCATACTGACTGTCTGTTCATACTGCTGTCCCATACTGACTGTCTGTCCATACTGTCCCATACTGACTCTGTCCATACTGTCCCATACTGACTGTTTGTTCATACTGTCCTTTACTGACTGTCTGTCCATACTGTCCCATACTGTCTGTCTGTCCATACTGTCCCATGCTGACTGTCTGTCCATACTGTCCCATACTGACTGTCTGTCCATACTGTCCTTTACTGACTGTCTGTCCATACTGTCCCATACTGTCTGTCTGTCCATACTGTCCCATACTGACTGGCTGTCCATACTGTCCCATACTGACTGTCTGTCCATACTGTCCTTTACTGACTGTCTGTCCATACTGTCCCATACTGACTGTCTGTCGATACTGTCCCATACTGACTGTCTGTTCATACTGTCCCATCCTGACTGTCTGTCCATACAGTCCCATACTGACTGTCTGTTCATACTGTCTCATACTGACTGTCTGTCCATACTGTCCCATACTGACTGTCTGTCCATACTGTCCCATACTGACTGTCTGTCCATACTGTCCCATACTGACTGTGTGTCCATACTGTCCCATACTGACTGTCTGTCCATACTGTCCCATACTGACTGTCTGTCCATACTGTCCCATACTGACTGTCTGTCCATACTGTCCCATACTGACTGTGTGTCCATACTGTCCCATACTGACTGTCTGTCCATACTGTCCCATACTGACTGTTTGTTCATACTCTCCTTTACTGACTGTCTGTTTATACTGTCCCATACTGACTGACTGTCCATACTGTCCCATACTGACTGTCTGTTCATACTCTCCTTTACTGACTGTCTGTTTATACTGTCCCATACTGACTGACTGTCCATACTGTCCCATACTGACTGTCTGTCCATACTGTCCTTTACTGACTGTCTGTCCATACTGTCCCATACTGTCTGTCTGTCCATACTGTCCCATACTGACTGGCTGTCCATACTGTCCCATACTGACTGTCTGTCCATACTGTCCTTTACTGACTGTCTGTCCATACTGTCCCATACTGACTGTCTGTCGATACTGTCCCATACTGACTGTCTGTTCATACTGTCCCATCCTGACTGTCTGTCCATACAGTCCCATACTGACTGTCTGTTCATACTGTCTCATACTGACTGTCTGTCCATACTGTCCCATACTGACTGTCTGTCCATACTGTCCCATACTGACTGTCTGTCCATACTGTCCCATACTGACTGTGTGTCCATACTGTCCCATACTGACTGTCTGTCCATACTGCCCATACTGACTGTCTGTCCATACTGTCCCATACTGACTGTCTGTCCATACTGTCCCATACTGACTGTGTGTCCATACTGTCCCATACTGACTGTCTGTCCATACTGTCCCATACTGACTGTCTGTCCATACTGTCCTTTACTGACTGTCTGTCCATACTGTCCCATACTGACTGTCTGTCCATACTGTCCCATACTGACTGTCTGTTCATACTGTCCCATACTGACTGTCTGTCCATACTGTCCCATACTGACTGTCTGTCCATACTGCCCCATACTGACTGTTTGTTCATACTCTCCTTTACTGACTGTCTGTTTATACTGTCCCATACTGACTGTCTGTCCATACTGTCCCATACTGACTGTCTGTCCATACTGTCACATACTAACTGTCTGTCGATACTGTCCCATACTGACTGTCTGTTCATACTGTCCCATACTGACTGTCTGTCCATACTGTCCCATACTGACTGTCTGTCCATACTGTCCCATACTGACTGTCTGTCGATACTGTCCCTTACTGACTGTCTGTCCATACTGTCCCATACTGACTGTCTGTCCATACTGTCCCATACTGACTGTCTGTCCATACTGTCCCATACTGACTGTCTGTCCATACTGTCCCATACTGACTGTCTGTCCATACTGTCCCATACTGACTGTCTGTCCATACTGTCCCATACTGACTGTCCATACTGTCCCATACTGACTGTATGTCCATACTGTCCCATACTGACTGTCTGTCCATACTGTCCCATACTGACTGTTTGTTCATACTCTCCTTTACTGACTGTCTGTCCATACTGTCCCATACTGACTGTCTGTCCATACTGTCCCATACTGACTGTCCATACTGTCCCATACTGACTGTATGTCCATACTGTCCCATACTGACTGTCTGTCCATACTGTCCCATACTGACTGTCTGTCCATACCGTCCCATACTGACTGTCTGTCCATACTGTCCCATACTGACTGTCTGTCCATACTGTCCCATACTGACTGTCTACTGACTGTCTACTGACTGTCTACTGACTGTCTGTCCATACTGTCCCATACTGACTGTCTGTTCCTACTGTCCCATACTGACTGTCTGTCCATACTGTCCCATACTGACTGTCTACTGACTGTCTGTCCATACTGTCCCATACTGACAGTCTGTTCATACTGTCCCATACTGACTGTCTGTCCATACTGTCCCATACTGACTGTCTGTCCATACTGTCCCATACTGACTGTCTACTGACTGTCCCATACTGACTGTCAGTCCATACTGTCCCATACTGACTGTCTGTCCATACTGTCCCATACTAACTTTCTGTCCATACTGTCCCATACTGACTGTCTGTCCATACTGTCCCATACTGACTGTCTGTCCATACTGTCCCATACTGACTGTCTGTCCATACTGTCCCATACTGACTGTCTGTCCATACTGTCCCATACTGACTGTCTGTCCATACTGTCCCATACTGACTCTGTCCATACTGTCCCATACTAACTGTCTACTGACTGTCTGTCCATACTGTCCCATACTGACAGTCTGTTCATACTGTCCCATACTGACTGTCTGTCCATACTGTCCCATACTGACTGTCTGTCCATACTGTCCCATACTGACTGTCTACTGACTGTCTGTCCATACTGTCCCATACTGACAGTCTGTTCATACTGTCCCATACTGACTGTCTGTCCATACTGTCCCATACTGACTGTCTGTCCATACTGTCCCATACTGACTGTCTACTGACTGTCCCATACTGACTGTCAGTCCATACTGTCCCATACTGACTGTCTGTCCATACTGTCCCATACTAACTTTCTGTCCATACTGTCCCATACTGACTGTCTGTCCATACTGTCCCATACTGACTGTCTGTCCATACTGTCCCATACTGACTGTCTGTCCATACTGTCCCATACTGGCTGTCTGTCCATACTGTCCCATACTGACTGTCTGTCCATACTGTCCCATACTGACTCTGTCCATACTGTCCCATACTAACTTTCTGTCCATACTGTCCCATACTGACTGTCTGTCCATACTGTCCCATACTGACTGTCTGTCCATACTGTCCCTTACTGACTGTCTGTCCATACTGTCCCATACTGACTGTCTGTCCATACTGTCCCATACTGACTGTCAGTCCATACTGTCTCATACTGACTGTCTGTCCATACTGTCCCATACTGACTGTCTGTCCATACTGTCCCATACTGACTGTCTGTCCATACTGTCCCATACTGACTGTCAGTCCATACTGTCCCATACTGACTGTCTGTCCATACTGTCCAATACTAACTGTCTGCCCATACTGTCCCATACTGACTGTCTGTCCATACTGTCCCATACTGACTGTCTGTCCATACTGTCCCTTACTGACTGACTGTCCATACTGTCCCATACTAACTTTCTGTCCATACTGTCCCATACTGACTGTCTGTCCATACTGTCCCATACTAACTGTCTGTTCATACTGTCCCATACTGACTGTCTGTCCATACTGTCCCATAGTGACTGTCTGTCCATACTGTCCCATACTGACTGTCTGTCCATACTGTCCCATACTGACTGTCTGTCCATACTGTCCCATACTGACTGTCTGTCCATACTGTCCCATACTGACTGTCTGTCCATACTGTCCCATACTGACTGTCTGTCCATACTGTCCCATACTGACTGTCTGTCCATACTGTCCCATACTGACTGTCTGTCCATACTGTCCCATACTGACTGACTGTCCATGCTGTCCCATACTGACTGTCTGTTCATACTGTCCCATACTGACTGTCTGTCCATACTGTCCCATACTGACTGTCTGTCCATACTGTCCCATACTGACTGTCTGTCCATACTGCCCCATACTGACTGTCTGTCCATACTGTCCCATACTGACTGTCTACTGACTGTCTGTCCATACTGTCCCATACTGACTGACTGTCCATGCTGTCCCATACTGACTGTCTGTTCCTACTGTCCCATACTGACTGTCTGTCCATACTGTCCCATACTGACTGTCTACTGACTGTCTGTCCATACTGTCCCATACTGACAGTCTGTTCATACTGTCCCATACTGACTGTCTGTTCATACTGTCCCATACTGACTGTCTGTCCATACTGTCCCATACTGACTGTCTACTGACTGTCTGTCCATACTGTCCCATACTGACAGTCTGTTCATACTGTCCCATACTGACTGTCTGTTCATACTGTCCCATACTGACAGTCTGTTCATACTGTCCCATACTGACTGTCTGTCCATACTGTCCCATACTGACTGTCTGTCCATACTGTCCCATACTGACTGTCTGTCCATACTGTCCCATACTGACTGTCTGTTCATACTGTCCCATACTGACTGTCTGTCCATACTGTCCCTTACTGACTGTCTGTCCATACTGTCCCTTACTGACTGTCTGTCCATACTGTCCCATACTGGCTGTCTGTCCATACTGTCCCATACTGACTGTCTGTTCATACTGTCCCATACTGACTGTCTGTCCATACTGTCCCTTACTGACTGTCTGTCCATACTGTCCCATACTGACTGTCTGTCCATACTGTCCCATACTGACTGTCTGTCCATACTGTCCCATACTGACTGTCTGTTCATACTGTCCCATACTGACTGTCTGTCCATACTGTCCCTTACTGACTGTCTGTCCATACTGTCCCATACTGACTGTCTGTTCATACTGTCCCATACTGACTGTCTGTCCATACTGTCCCATACTGACTGTCTACTGACTGTCTGTCCATACTGTCCCATACTGACTGTCTACTGACTGTCTGTCCATACTGTCCCATACTGACTGTCCATACTGTCCCATACTGACTGTCTGTTCATACTGTCCCATACTGACTGTCTGTCCATACTGTCCCATACTGACTGTCTGTCCATACTGTCCCATACTGACTGTCTGTTCATACTGTCCCATACTGACTGTCTGTTCATACTGTCCCATACTGACTGTCTGTCCATACTGTCCCTTACTGACTGTCTGCCCATACTGTCCCATACTGACTGTCTGTTCATACTGTCCCATACTGGCTGTCTGTCCATACTGTCCCATACTGACTGTCTGTCCATACTGTCCCATACTGACTGTCTGTTCATACTGTCCAATACTGACTGTCTGTTCATACTGTCCCATACTGACTGTCTGTCCATACTGTCCCTTACTGACTGTCTGTCCATACTGTCCCATACTGACTGTCTGTTCATACTGTCCCATACTGGCTGTCTGTCCATACTGTCCCATACTGACTGTCTGTTCATACTGTCCCATACTGACTGTCTGTCCATACTGTCCCTTACTGACTGTCTGTCCATACTGTCCCATACTGACTGTCTGTCCATACTGTCCCATACTGACTGTCTGTCCATACTGTCCCATACTGACTGTCTGTCCATACTGTCCCATACTGACTGTCTACTGACTGTCTGTCCATACTGTCCCATACTGACTGTCTGTCCATACTGTCCCATACTGACTGTCTGTTCATACTGTCCCATACTAACTTTCTGTCCATACTGTCCCATACTGACTGTCTGTCCATACTGTCCCTTACTGACTGTCTGTCCATACTGTCCCATACTGACTGTCTGTTCATACTGTCCCATACTGGCTGTCTGTCCATACTGTCCCATACTGACTGTCTGTCCATACTGTCCCATACTGACTGTCTGTCCATGCTGTCCCATACTGACTGTCTACTGACTGTCTGTCCATACTGTCCCATACTGACTGTCTGTCCATACTGTCCCATACTGACTGTCTACTGACTGTCTGTCCATACTGTCCCATACTGACTGTCTGTCCATACTGTCCCATACTGACTGTCTGTCCATACTGTCCCATACTGACTGTCTGTCCATACTGTCCCATACTGACTGTCTGTTCATACTGTCCCATACTGGCTGTCTGTCCATACTGTCCCATACTGACTGTCTGTCCATACTGTCCCATACTGACTGTCTGTCCATACTGTCCCATACTGACTGTCTGTCCATACTGTCCCATACTGACTGTCTGTTCATACTGTCCCATACTGGCTGTCTGTCCATACTGTCCCATACTGACTGTCTGTCCATACTGTCCCATACTGACTGTCTGTTCATACTGTCCCATACTGGCTGGCTGTCCATACTGTCCCATACTGACTGTCTGTCCATACTGTCCCATACTGACTGTCTGTCCATACTGTCCCTTACTGACTGTCTGTCCATACTGTCCCATACTGACTGTCTGTTCATACTGTCCCATACTGGCTGTCTGTCCATACTGTCCCATACTGACTGTCTGTCCATACTGTCCCATACTGACTGTCTGTCCATACTGTCCCATACTGACTGTCTGTCCATACTGTCCCATACTGACTGTCTACTGACTGTCTGTCCATACTGTCCCATACTGACTGTCTGTCCATACTGTCCCATACTGACTGTCTACTGACTGTCTGTCCATACTGTCCCATACTGACTGTCTGTCCATACTGTCCCATACTGACTGTCTGTCCATACTGTCCCATACTGACTGTCTGTCCATACTGTCCCATACTGACTGTCTGTCCATACTGTCCCATACTGACTGTCTGTCCATACTGTCCCATACTGACTGTCTGTCCATACTGTCCCATACTGACTGTCTGTCCATACTGTCCCATACTGACTGTCTGTCCATACTGTCCCATACTGACTGTCTGTCCATACTGTCCCATACTGACTGTCTGTCCATACTGTCCCATACTGACTGTCTGTCCATACTGTCCCATACTGACTGTCTATCCATACTGACTGTCTGTCCATACTGTCCCATACTGACTGTCTGTCCATACTGTCCCATACTGACTGTCCATGCTGTCCCATACTGACTGTCTGTCCATACTGTCCCATACTGACTGTCTGTCCATACTGTCCCATATTGACTGTCTGTTCATACTGTCCCATACTGACTGTCTGTCCATACTGTCCCATACTGACTGTCTGTCCATACTGTCCCATACTGACTGTCTGTCCATACTGTCCCATACTGACTGTCTGTCCATACTGCCCCATACTGACTGTCTGTCCATACTGTCCCATACTGACTGTCTGTCCATACTGTCCCATACTGACTGTCTGTCCATACTGTCCCATACTGACTGTCTGTTCATACTGTCCCATACTGACTGTCTGTCCATACTGTCCCATACTGACTGTCTGTCCATACTGTCCCATACTGACTGTCTGTCCATACTGTCCCATACTGACTGTCTGTCCATACTGTCCCATACTGACTGTCTGTCCATACTGCCCCATACTGACTGTCTGTCCATACTGTCCCATACTGACTGTCTGTCCATACTGTCCCATACTGACTGTCTGTCCATACTGTCCCATACTGACTGTCTGTTCATACTGTCCCATACTGACTGTCTGTCCATACTGTCCCATACTGACTGTCTGTCCATACTGTCCCATACTGACTGTCTGTCCATACTGTCCCATACTGACTGTCTGTCCATACTGCCCCATACTGACTGTCTGTCCATACTGTCCCATACTGACTGTCTGTCCATACTGTCCGATACTGACTGTCTGTCCATACTGTCCCATACTGACTGTCTGTCCATACTGTCCCATATTGACTGTCTGTCCATACTGTCCCATACTGACTGTCTGTCCATACTGTCCCATACTGACTGTCTGTTCATACTGTCCCATACTGACTGTCTGTCCATACTGTCCCATACTGACTGTCTGTCCATACTGTCCCATACTGACTGTCTGTCCATACTGTCCCATACTGACTGTCTGTCCATACTGTCCCATACTGACTGTATGTCCATACTGTCCCATACTGACTGTCCATACTGTCCCATACTGACTGTCTGTCCATTCTGTCCCATACTGACTGTCTGTCCATACTGTCCCATACTGACTGTCTGTCCATACTGTCCCATGCTATCTGTCTTTCCATACTGTCCCATACTGACTGTCTGTCCATACTGTCCCATACTGGCTGTCTGTCCATACTGTCCCATACTGACTGTCTGTTCATGCTGTCCCATACTGATTGTCTGTCCATACTGTCCCATACTGACTGTCTGTCCATACTGTCACTTACTGACTGTCTACTGACTGTCTGTCCATACTGTCCCATACTGACTGTCTGTTCATACTGTCCCATACTGATTGTCTGTCCATACTGTCCCATACTGACTGTCTGTCCATACTGTCCCATACTGACTGTCTGTTCATACTGTCCCATACTGACTGTCTTTCCATACTGTCCCATACTGACTGTCTGTCCATACTGTCCCATACTGACTGTCTGTCCATACTGTCCCATACTGACTGTCTGTCCATACTGTCCCATACTGACTGTCTGTCCATACTGTCCCATACTGACTGTCAGTCCATACTGTCCCATACTGACTGTCTGTCCATACTGTCCCATACTGACTGTCTGTCCATACTGTCCCATGCTAACTGTCTGTCCATACTGTCCCATACTTGTCCATACTGTCCCATACTTGTCCATACTGTCCCATACTGACGGTCTGTCCATACTGTCCCATACTGACTGTCTGTCCATACTGTCCCATACTGACTGTCTGTCCATACTGTCCCATGCTAACTGTCTGTCCATACTGTCCCATACTTGTCCATACTGTCCCATACTTGTCCATACTGTCCCATACTGACTGTCTGTCCATACTGTCCCATACTGACTGTCTGTCCATACTGTCCCATACTGACTGTCTGTCCATACTGTCCCATACTGACTGTCTGTTCATACTGTCCCTTACTGACTGTCTGTCCATACTGTCCCATACTGACTGTCTGTCCATACTGTCCCATACTGACTGTCTGTCCATACTGTCCCATACTGACTGTCTGTTCATACTGTCCCATACTGACTGTCTGTTCATACTGTCCCATACTGACTGTCTGTCCATACTGTCCCATACTGACTGTCTGTTCATACTGTCCCATACTGACGGTCTGTCCATACTGTCCCATACTGACTGTCTGTTCATACTGTCCCATACTGACTGTCTGTCCATACTGTCCCATACTGACTGTCTGTTCATACTGTCCCATACTGACTGTCTGTCGATACTGTCCCATACTGACGGTCTGTCCATACTGTCCCATACTGACTGTCTGTCCATACTGTCCCATACTGACTGTCTGTCCATACTGTCCCATACTGACTGTCTGTCCATACTGTCCCATACTGACTGTCTGTTCATACTGTCCCATACTGACTGTCTGTCCATACTGTCCCATACTGACTGTCTGTCCATACTGTCCCATACTGACTGTCAGTCCATACTGTCCCATACTGACTGTCTGTTCATACTGTCCCATACTGACTGTCTGTCCATACTGTCCCATACTGACTGTCTGTCCATACTGTCCCATACTGACTGTCTGTCCATACTGTCCCATACTGACTGTCAGTCCATACTGTCCCATACTGACTGTCTGTCCATACTGTCCCATACTGACGGTCTGTCCATACTGACTGTCTGTCCATACTGACGGTCTGTCCATACTGTCCCATACTGACTGTCTGTCCATACTGTCCCATACTGACTGTCTGTCCATACTGTCCCATACTGACTGTCTGTCCATACTGTCCCATACTGACTGTCAGTCCATACTGTCCCATACTGACTGTCTGTCCATACTGTCCCATACTGACGGTCTGTCCATACTGACTGTCTGTCCATACTGACTGTCTGTCCATACTGTCCCATACTGACGGTCTGTCCATACTGACGGTCTGTCCATACTGACTGTCTGTCCATACTGACGGTCTGTCCATACTGTCCCATACTGACTGTCTGTCCATACTGACTGTCTGTCCATACTGACGGTCTGTCCATACTGTCCCATACTGACTGTCTGTCCATACTGTCCCATACTGACTGTCAGTCCATACTATCCCATACTGACTGTCTGTCCATACTGTCCCATACTGACTGTCTGTCCATACTGTCCCATACTGACGGTCTGTCCATACTGACTGTCTACCCATACTGGATCGTTCCACCAGTCTTGGGAAGTGCTGCACATTTATATGTGTATATTGAGTAGAAATATGGCATGTTATGCAGGAATACAGGAAATTATCGTTACCTACCCTATTTGTTTAAGTTTGTTTACCCTGCTTAGTAAAAACTAGACCTCATTTTGAGTGACTCACATTTGACTCATCTGAAATAGACCGTTTTTTCGAAGGGGACATAAGCGTTTCCCTATATATAAGCAATATTAGACAATATTACGTCTCTCATGCCGACTTTTGACCAAGACTCACCGCATGTATGATTTACTATTCTTTCCTACCCCGATGAATGAATGTGAATGTGGGATGATTGGACTGTGAGCCACTGTTGCAGACTGGCGGACAGTTCGCTACACAAGTCTGCAGCAGTAGGCTGGATTCAGCAGTGACTTCGCTCTGCATTCCTTAACTTCCATCTTACACCCCACCTTCCTCTCTTGATAATGGTGTTTCGCCTTGTTCTCTTGTGTCCCGTGTCGTTCATGTCAGGTTTTGTGTCGTTGAAGTATAGAGGGCGGGCCACTCCCTGCCGCCTGGATAGGGGGCGGGCCACTCCTTTCCGCCTGGATAGGGGCGGGCCACTCCCTGCCGCTTGGATAGAGGGCGGGCCACTCCCTGCCGCCTGGATAGGGGGCGGGCCACTCCCTTCCGCCTGGATAGGGGCGGGCCACTCCCTGCCGCCTGGATAGGGGGCGGGCCACTCCCTGCCGCCTGGATAGGGACGGGCCACTCCCTGCCGCCTGGATAGGGGACGGGCCACTCCCTGCCGCCTGGATAGGGGGTGGGCCACTCCCTGCCGCTTGGATAGGGGGCGGGCCACTCCCTTCCGCCTGGATAGGGGCGGGCCACTCCCTGCCGCCTGGATAGGGGGCGGGCCACTCCCTGCCGCCTGGATAGGGGGTGGTGCAGGGAAGACTAAAGAGGCTCACGAGAGGCTCCGTCATGATAAGGATAATGTTACTTCATTGGATTGTAATGAGTATGATACTATTTGGCATTTGTCTTCCCCATTCTTAGCCCGACCCGACACGTACCGACACCGCTCTGATGTATGCTTCCGATGATTATGACTCCCCTGACTCCCCTGACTCCCCTGACTCCCCTGACTCTCCTGACTCTCCTGACTCTCCTGACTCCCCTGACTCCCCTGACTCCCCTGACTCCCCTGACTCCCCTGACTCCCCTGACTCCCCTGACTCCCCTGACTCCCCTGACTCCCCTGACTCCCCTGACTCCCCTGACTCCCCTGACTCCCCTGACTCCCCTGACTCCCCTGACTCCCCTGACTCCCCTGACTCCCCTGACTCCCCTGACTCCCCTGACTCCCCTGACTCCCCTGACTTCCCTGACTCCCCTGTCGGCAGAAGATTCGCCAATTCCCTTGACTCCCCTAACTCCCCTGACTCCCCTGTCAACAGATGAGTCGCCAGTTCCCTGATTCCCCTGACTCCCCTTGACTCCCTTGACTCCCCTTGACTCCCCTTGAATCCCCTTGACTCCACTAACTCCCCTAACTCCCCTAACTCCCCTGACTCCCCTGGCTCCCCTAACTCCCCTAACTCCCCTAACTCCCCTGACTCCCCTGACTCCCCTGACTCCCCTGACTCCCCTGACTCCCCTGACTCCCCTGACTCCCCTGACTCCCCTGACTCCCCTGACTCCCCTGACTCCCCTGACTCCCCTAACTCCCCTGACTCCCCTGTTGGCAGATGAGTCATCGTCCCGGATGACTCTCCGCTCTCGGCGGCCGACCCGAGACTCGGAGTCGGCCGACCGTGACGACGACGCCAGCTTCGAGGACGAACAGCCAGACTCAAAACGCAGGTAACTTATCACCAGCAGCCTGACTCAAAACGCAGGTAACTTATAACCAGCAGCCAGACTCGAAACGCAGGTAACTTATAACCAATAGGCAGACTCGAAATGCAGGTAACTTATAACCAGCAGCCAGACTCGAAACGCTGGTAACTTATAACCAGCAGCCAGACTCAAAACGTTGGTAACTTATAACCAATAGCCAGACTCGAAACGCAGGTAACTTATAACCAATAGCCAGACGCAAAACGCGGGTATTCTTTGACACGTTTGTGTACTTCAAAAATGAAAACAATCAGGAATTATTAGGATTTCCTTACTTGTTTTGTTAATTCATGACTTCAATATTACTTGTTTTGTTAATTCAAGATGTACACTGTCCGGGCATAACTGTAGCAGTTGCGGCGCCCTGAAACCCAAAGTTCCACCACACCCCGTCCATTGTAGCAGTTGCGGCGCCCTTGAACCCAATGTTCCACCATACCCCGTCCATTGTAGCGGTTGCGGCGCCCTGAAACCCAAAGTTCCACCACACCCCGTCCATTGTAGCAGTTGCGGCGCCCTTGAACCCAAAGTTCCACCATACCCCGTCCATTGTAGCGGTTGCGGCGCCCTGAAACCCAAAGTTCCACCACACCCCGTCCATTGCCATGGCTTCTAGCATGACGTGATGTTACCTGTAATCCACACCTGTATGGACACACTATAAAGAATTACAAATAACATTGTGACCTATCGTCTTCCCCCTGCAGACTGTTCAGTGTGGAGTCGACCGAGTCGGCCCGGTCGAACTGGTCGCTGCTGCCACCTAGTGAGCTGAGCCGGAGTCCACCGCTGTCGTGCTGCGTGTACGGCGCCACCCACCTCCTGCGGCTGCTGGGTCAGTACTGATACCGGGAATAGTGTACCGCCACCGCGAACACTGCACCGCCACCCACCTCCTGCGGCTGCTGGGTCAGTACTGATACCGAGAATAGTGTACCGCCACCGCGAACACGGCGCCACCCACCTCCTGCGACTGCTGGGTCAGTACTGATACCGAGAATATTGCACCGCCACCGCGAACACTGCACCGCCACCCACCTGCGGCTGCTGGGTCAGTACCGATACCGAGAATATTGTACCGCCACCGCGAACACTGCACCGCCACCCACCTCCTGCGGCTGCTGGGTCAGTACCGATACCGAGAATATTGTACCGCCACCGCGAACACTGCACCGCGACCCACCTCCTGCGGCTGCTGGGTCAGTACCGATACCGAGAATATTGTACCGCCACCGCGAACACTGCACCGCGACCCACCTCCTGCGGCTGCTGGGTCAGTACCGATACCGAGAATATTGTACCGCCACCGCGAACACTGCACCACCACCCACCTCCTGCGGCTGCTCGGTCAGTACCGATACCGGTCAAACTACCGATAATCCGCCGGCGTTTTGGATGCTACAAAAAGTGAACTATTGTGTCACTACGCATCTTCAAGACAATATGATGTTCCTGTTATGTTATTTAGAATGTATCTTATCTAACAATGTTGGGAACGGAAATATTTCCGGAGAATCCTCGCCCACCACGATCGTCGATATATCGTCGTAATCTAGTATGTCTACTTGGCAAAATAAAGATCGTCCATGACGTCATTGGAAAGCAGGGCAAATATAACCTAACCTAATCTAACTTAAAATACGGAGCTACAATTTAGGAGTGATGTTCGAATTGTTCCCGTGACGTCATCATTTGATCTTTATCTTATCGAGTAAACTATCCGGGAACGGTCAGTCAGCTGGCGTGTAAACAAAGTTTGGCGACGGAAGCGACGAGATATTAATGATTGAAGTTGTAATTATTTATAGTGCAAAATGTATTTGGGAAGACATCCATAGTTACTAAATGTGATATTTGCTATCGATTGGTAGGTATATTATAGAGATTAACTAATAACTAAGGCGGGGACGTCCACTAGTACAGCCCCGCAACCGAGAACAAGGTACCACCACTGCGAACACTGCGCCGTCACCCACCTCCTGCGGCTGCTGGGTCAGTACTGATACCGATAATATTATACCGCCACAGCGAACACGGTACCGCCACAGCGAGCAGGATGCTACCTCACAATCAATACGATACTGTCATCGTGAACAGAATACCGCTACCGCGAACAGTACTCCACGACGAATAGGATAAGATACCACCACAGGCTTAGCGTGGGGTACCGCCACAGCAAACAGGGTGCGATAACGTACCGATCCACCACTCAGCAAACGGGATATCGTCACAGCGAACACAATACCGGCATAGCAGAACTATGTACTGCTACACGTGTGTAACAAATATGTCGGCCTTGTGTTAATTTGCTTCCGATTATACATTTTAACGTTACGTGGACCTTGAGACTTCCGAATTTCGTTATGTTGTATGTGGTTTAACGGTGGTTTGTCCCGAGTATTTAGGTATATGTTTGTATAACCCCAAATGTCCACAGTATTTTGTTGAAAAGCCAAGTGGCTGTTGCCTTAAGCTATTCCCTGGCTAAACCGAGTAAGGGAAGAGGACACGGCAGATGAACGGGTAGAGTAAGGCATTGCAGAGAGGTGGTAGAGTTCGAGGCAGAGCGGGCAGAGCGTAATGTTAGGTGGACAGTGGATATGGGATAGAGCGAGGGAGGGTGTACACTGTACACTGTACACTGTACAATGCATATGGTAAGCCAGGATTGTGAGGGTGGAGTAAATGTGGGTAGAGGGGACGGGAAAAGGCGAGCTGAACAGAGGGAAAGGCAGATAGTTATAAGGCAGGAGTAATGGAGGTCATGACATAACTTTGTAAAGCAGGGCGGACAGAGGACACGGCAGAGTGTAAAGCAAGGCGGACAGAGGGCAGTACGAAGTGTAAAGCAGGGCGGACAGAGGGCAGTACGAAGTGTAAAGCGAGGCGAACAGAGGTCAGGGCAGTGTGTAAAGCAGGGCGGACAGAGGGCAGTACGAAGTGTAAAGCGGGGCGGACAGAGGGCAGTACGAAGTGTAAAGCAGGGCGGACATAGGGCAGTACGAAGTGTAAAGCGAGGCGAACAGAGGTCAGGACAGTGTGTAAAGCAGGGCGGACAGAGGGCAGTACGAAGTGTAAAGCAAGGCGGACAGAGGGCAGTACGAAGTGTAAAGCAGGGCGGACAGAGGGCAGTACGAAGTGTAAAGCGAGGCGAACAGAGGTCAGGGCAGTGTGTAAAGCAGGGCGGACAGAGGGCAGTACGAAGTGTAAAGCGGGGCGAACAGAGGTCAGGGCAGTGTGTAAAGCAGGGCGGACAGAGGGCAGTATGAAGTGTAAAGCAGGGCGGACAGAGGTCAGGGCAGTGTGTAAAGCAGGGCGGACAGAGGGCAGTATGAAGTGTAAAGCGGGGCGAACAGAGGTCAGGGCAGTGTGTAAAGCAGGGCGGACAGAGGGCAGTATGAAGTGTAAAGCAGGGCGGACAGAGGACACGGCAGTGTGTAAAGCAGGGCGGACAGAGGTCAGGGCAGTGTAAGGCAGGGCAGACAGAGGACACGGCAGTGTGTAAAGCAGGGGGACAGAGGTCAGGGCAGTGTAAAGCAGGGCGGACAGAGGACACGGCAGTGTGTAAAGCAGGGCGGACAGAGGTCAGGGCAGTGTAAATCAGGGCTGACAGAGGGCAGTACGAAGTGTAAATCAGGGCGGACAGAGGGCAGTACGAAGTGTAAATCAGGGCTGACAGAGGGCAGTACGAAGTGTAAATCAGGGCGGACAGAGGGCAGTACGAAGTGTAAATCAGGGCTGACAGAGGGCAGTATGAAGTGTAAGGTACGACGACGGGGCATAGTTCAAAGTAGGATGGATAGAGGCCAGAGGGGAAGGCAAGGTGGGCAGAAGGCAGTGAAGAGGGTAATTCAGGAGGAGCGGAAGGCAGGGCAAAGGTAAGTTACTGTAGGGAGGGGGGGGGCATTAGGCAGGATTGGACGGATGGAAGGGCAGAAGGTAACAGATCATGGACAGGGTCAGTGCAGAAGGTAAGAGTGAGCAGAGGACAGAAGCAGAGGGCAAGGCGAGGAGCACAGAGATCAGCCCAATGGTTAAGGCAGGGACGGCAGATGGCAGGGCCCAGTGCAAGGTAGGGTGGGCAGAGGGTGGGATAGCGTTGACAGGGACAGTTGTTAAGCCAAGGAGGACAAAGGGCAGAGGATAAGGCAGCTTAGACAGGGCAGGGCAGAGGGTAAGACAGGGAAGGCAAAGAGGAGCGTGTAGCGTAGGGATTTCGCGGAACATGTTAAAGAAACACAGGCACTTTGCCAAATCGCTGTGAATGTGAAATCGCTGTGTGGCGCCGCCGGGTTTTGATACACCTGTTAGGACATCAATTGCGCACACTTTGAGAAAAAAAAATATGCTCGGGTCATCTCAGGTCAGGTCACCAGACCAGGTCAAGTGACCCCGCCACCAAAAATGTTTGCAGTTGTGCCACAGCCAGAGTTTTTCACCGATCAGGTTGAAACTTACAGGAGGTCATGAGGCCATCAGTACTTACGATTCGTATAACTCGGAATTTTGTTATCGGTGACCTAAGGTCAGGTCAATTTCGTAACCTCCCCATAATAAGTCAATGGGGAAATATACAAATGCTTCCTATTTCAAGGATAGGCATGGTACTTGTCCAATTACTTCTGGATCATGTTATTATAGGATATTCTTGATGATCCAAGTGCAAGTTTTGTTCAGTGACCCTATTGGGTCATTTGAGGTCATGCGAGGTCACCATCACTTTTGTGTCAATAACTCTCAACATAATGCAGATAGAGAAGTAAAACAGACATCAATGTGTTTGTCTCGTCGAGACACGTCTTCCCATATGCAACATGCCCTACTTGGGTCACCACTTGACCTTGACCTTAGGTCAAATTGTTAAGTTGACTTAACAAGGTCACCATATATATCATGCAAAGCGCCTTGCCAAGATAAACACAATGGCGTAAACAGTTTTCCGTTATCTTTATTAAGTAAAAAGTTAATAGCAAAAAAAACGATTTAGCAAAAAAAAACGGCGTTTTTTTCTTTTTGACCTCTGGAGCCTCAAATATTGACCTGAGATCAAATCTGAGGACACCTTAGCGATTACAAATTTCACTGGCTGGCGTTTGATTTTTTCCGTTTGTTTCTAACTATCATCGTTTCTGAGATATATGGGAATTTCTGGAGCGATGTCCTAAAACAGGAAAAAAAAAGGAAAATTTGACCTTTGATGACCTCTGGTGACCTCAATTTTGACCTGACTTTTTAAAAAAAAAAACACTGAAATACTTTCGATAGAACATGTATGAAGCTATCAAATGCCTTTTCCCGCTTCTCGCTACGTTGCGTAGTTTTCGAGATTTCAGGGGGGGCGGAAATCAACCCCCCCTGCAGCTCGTGTTCGGCGCAAACCCCCTGCAGTGCGCGGGTTAAGACATGCTTCCATATGAAGCTTCTCGACATAGCGCTGCATTTTTCGACACAGTGCTGAATGACAGAACAAAACATCAAATATATTCGGCAGGAGAGTCTTCACAACCAAACAGAGTATGCAGTAAGTGATTTCTCGACATGGCCTTCAAAACTGCTATCTCAATTAAAAATATAATTATGAAAGTGACTGGTTTGGCAAAATGGCAAATGCCCTTCAATCCAGCCAAGTGTGAAGTTGTACATATATCACTACTAAGAAAAATACTGACCAAACAACCTTCTGCCTGGGAAACCATTCTCTCAGGAGTACAGATGCTCGATATCTAGGCGTTAACATTACGCCTAGTCTTTCATGGAACACTCATGTAAAAAAACATATCAGGAATAGCGTCTCGGATTCTTGGTTTTGTGTCACGGACATTGCATGCATGTCCATTACATATCAAACTGACTGCGTATTAATCCCTTGTCATACCCAAACTTGAATATGTATCAGCCATCCCTACACCAATACAAACATTGATAAACTTGAAAGTGTACAAAGGCGTGCAGCCAGAGTATGCAAGGGTGACTTTAAGAGGACCAGCAGTGTATCAGAAATGCTCAAGTCCTCAAACTGGCCGTCTCTTAAAAATATAAGATACATTCAAACTGGGATCCCTACACCAATGTTGGATGTTCTACAAAGCATGGATGTTCTACACCACCCACCACCAATGGATATTCTACAAAATCCAACACACTATCGTTGACATAACCATTCCTCAACAAACACTACAACCATCCATTAGACATCCACTTCGCTTCATTGAACCACACAGCTCAATCCAGACTTACCAACATTCTTACTTCCCTAGCACAATAAGGCTATGGAACAGGCTAACTGAAGAGTGCAAGCAAGCAGCGACAATATCATCTTTTGATGGGCTTCTACCAAAACCCTACCATAGCTACGACAACGAAAACATAGTGTAGAATGCAACCACCGTGCCATGTACAATGTGGCATATATGTAAAATGTACATATACGGCATATCTTATCATGTGATGTGTATGAAACAAAATCCAATGTTATATGAGTGACGAGTGGTGTGCAGGAGACAAGCGATGTGAAAACGATGTGCGACAATACTCAACTGAGGTCATGCACAAATATATCTGAGAATCTGTGGTTTCCTTTAAACGCAGTGATGAATCATGAAAGACAAATTCTGCATGCATTACAAGCATTGCGTTTGATATACGAGTATACATACACGAATCAGAGAGTATGTTTTAATTTAACAATCACGAAACATGGAATTTATTGGATCGGCTGTGGCAGTACTAAGCCAAGAAGTGGGAAATATCCAAGATTCCTTTACTAAATAATATCGGAAATATTGAATGGCAATTTACCGGATGGTAAATCATGAGGTGGCAATTTA